>CM076249.1:16402185-16624685 GCA_038380765.1 Odontothrips loti
TCTCTCTCTCTCTCTCTCTCTCTCTCTCTCTCTCTCTCTCTCTCTCTCTCTCTCTCTCTCTCTCTCTCTCTCTCTCTCTCTCTCTCTCTCCTCTCTCTCTCTCTCTCTCTCTCTCTCTCTCTCTCTCTCTCTCTCTCTCTCTATCTCTCTCTCTCACACACACACACACACACACACACACACACATAGACACGCTGCGCGCTGCACGCCGTATTGAAAGATAACGCCCTGCAACGCCATCCCCGGCGCAAACTTTGAGCCAGTCGTTGCTAATTGTTTCTCCGCCGCCGGCCTGCTGTGCCCATGGCTGTGCCCATGGCTGTGCCCATGGCTGTGCCGCGGGGCAGCTCCAGCGATAAGCGCCCCTATGCAGCGCCATTTGCACTTACGGCCCGCGCGCCACCCACCCGCCGGAGAGGCGCCGCCCTGGCTAATATGTTCGCCGCAAGGGGGTAACCACTCCGAAAATAGGCGTACAGGGCAATCCCTAATACGATTATTACGCATAATACGCGTTAATACGCGAAAATACGAGCTATTACGCCTAATACGCGTTATTACGCAGGTAATACGCGGTAACACGGTTATTACGTAGTATTACGCACAATACGCATTAATACGTCTAATACGTTCTTTTACGGGCTAATACGGGTTAATACGGTCCTATTACGGCCAAAATACGGACTATTCTACCCATATTGCTCATCAATTCGACATATTTACGCTGCATGGTGACTCCCCTGAACCCTGGCGTGTTTAAATTACCCGCGGCGACAGTCACCGCCCTCAAGCCGAAGCGGAACGGCCGCCTTCCACTTCCCTTCCCCATCCCCTTCCCTCTCCTCTCCCTGTCCTCGTACCACCTCGTACCCCCCGCCCCTTGCAAAGATGTAAACAAGCAAAAACGGCAGAGACCATATTCCGTTTAATTGTCATGATTGGCCTGTCTGAATTAACTAGTGCGATTTGAGGCATGGACCGTGGTTTAATAGATGTACTGCTGCCGTCTTACAACGGCAAGTCAAGATGACATTAAGTTTTTCTGGAAATATGGAACGATTTCTAGTGACATTGAGGTTACGACGTTTATTGCCAGCGAACCAACGACATGGGATTTCGAAGGTTTAGTAAATGTTATGCTTCGTTATTCGGCCTGGTTAGTACTGTTTTTAGTCTGTTAGTACTGCGAGAGGAGTCAATTTATTATAATTGTAATTAAATAGGTATTCATTTGCATTTTTAGGTACTGCACATGAATTTGTTTGTCGCATACAGAAGAATACAATGGAGTGAAATGGATTCAACAGAGCAAGTTCAGCAATTTATTTTTATCATCGACGATTTTAAGGGATCGTGGATGAGAATACTTTTGGAATGTTGCCTCGTGAAACCCTTTCACAAGCCAATACTCTCAATAATTATACGATTCGAGTCACAACCTGCCCTGTAAGTACACAGCCTGAAATGTAAATGTCATTCAAAATGTTTGTGCGACAAAATTCTGTGTGTTTGTTCTGTTTTAGGGTGTGAGCAAGTGAATTTTCACCCGCTGCTACTTCAGTTTGCTTCATATCATGCTATTTCTTTCAAGCCTTCCTTTGAAGATGTGTGTACGCCACAACCTGAGATGGGTAGAGACCGGCCACTACATAGATTATGTAGCAATATTTTTCCTCCACCACGGCAACAATTTATCATGAACTTCTAGAATCCAAATTTGTGTTATTGAGTAGTTTTATTTGTATTGCTGCAATCTGTTTTCTTTCTCTGTGTACAATATTTCATAAGATTGGCATGGTGTTTACTAAATAATGATTGCAGTGGGAGCAGTTAAATTACATTTTAGTGTATTATTTATGAAATTTAAGTTGTTATTGACTGAGTAGTAATTTTGTGGTGATCTTTTTTACATGACAAATGTTAATGAGTAATAAATTAGGTAATGGAATTGAAACCAATGCAAAGCCATTAACTTTTATTATAATTAGAGAGCCTTGCTCAAACAACTTACAGAAAATCAGTCAAAATAATTAAAAGTACAACTTTGGAATTGGAATCCTAACTATTACCATCTTCAAGGAAGGTACATAATATAACAAATTTAAAAGAACACAAAACGTCACAGCTGCTTTCCTTGTTATGCTTTTTACTAACAGAAATATGTATTTCTTTATATTATTTCCAAGGTACTCAGATATCACAAACAATATACATTATAACTAAAGTATCCCTTTCTTTATATCTAGAAGTTTACAGTTCTCTGGAAAACATAAGATAGTTTTTCACAGCATCCAGGAAATCGCAAAGCATAACAGTTCAGACTAGAGGTTGCCGTTACAATTACTAAGATAAGATTGCTGTTAAACTTGTAAACAATTACACACAAAACAAACAGGAACTGACAACACAAAATAATTTACTATCTCACAAAAAACAGCAGGGTACATCACTATCAGACTTTATGGCTTTTAAATTAGGATGTAAATTAGAAACAAAACTTCACTTACTACCCTAAGCACAGTCTCTTATGTCCTTCAAGGTGCATGCTAGTTTAAACTTCTTACCATCTATTTTTGGACGGGGAATTGTGCACAAATAATTTTTCAAGTCATAATAACCATGCAAGTCCATGGAAGTTACTTTAAGAGTGCCATCTCTTTGCACATCATACCAAGTACACAAACACCCTAGGCTCCGTGCATTCCTGTCTGGTGCCTTTGTTGGTGCAATAGTGCATCTGTACTCCTGATTCTTTTTGTTGGTATATGTTAGATAAGCAAATGAGAGTACTCTGCCAATGGCAACACCACCATTTTCAGACCGGAAGGCACACCAAGAGGAAATTGACACTTCATCAAGCTTGGTTGGAGATAGAACTTCACTTGGAGAAGAAGTATGATTTTGATAATTTGTCTGCACTCTGAGGAGACGGTCTGAACTTATTTTGGCATCACCTGAGTCCAAAAGCCAGCAAAGCGTTGATTTCCTAATAATTGCTGGGTTGTTATTGCCATCCATCACTGTAACATAGGGACTAGATTCAGATGTGTTCACATCACTGAAAGTCTTCACACCAAGACTGCCTGTGCACACAATGAGAAGGTCTTCCATAACGTCACTAATATCATCTTGTAAATCTGCATCACCAGCATCTTCATCTTCACCATTATTTTCTTGACCATCATGGTATGCCACAAGCTGATCAATTTCTGTGTCTTCATCCTCTTCTCTTTCATCAGGCATTTGCATCTCACGAGGAGGGACTGGTCGAAGACAAGGAGCAGCCAACAGGGACAGACAGGGTTTGCGAACAATTTTTAATTTAGCAGCAATAGTAAGAGCTTCTTTCATACTTTCTGAGATGGTTGCTTCAATATCAAAATCTTCTGGTAAAGTGACTGGAATGAATGGTTTTGCATCAGACTCTTTCAAAACCTTGTGGTGTCTAGGAAGCTCAATTTTATCTGCTAAAGACAAAAAACATGAAGAAAGGACATCTATTCTTCTCACATAATTTTGCATTTCTAAAATTGAAAATGTCACTTTCCCACAGTTTGAAACTTCAAATGACCTTAACTTCCTAAATCTGTGCTCACATGGTTGGCTTGACCACAGCCATGGCAAAAATACATGGGGCTCTTCTCTCTCCCTGAATTTAATTATGCTTTGAATGAGGGCATGTGCATTTATTTCGATGCAATTATAACAATTAGAACTGATGAAGTTATTATCAAGAGTATATCCCTCTGTCTTTAGAACCCACTCTCTCCACTGTCTGAGGAAGAACACCCACTTCCAAATCTTCGCAACTCTTTCCAAGGGAGGCAAGTCAGGTCTTGTGTATGATTCACACACATCACGTAACATGTCCAAATACATAGCTGTGCCCTCACTGTTTGTGACTTGTTCTCTGAGCAAAGCAGTAACTTTTTGGTCACTCATCCGTGTCATGGCATTAAAATTCATTTTATCTTTTGGGTCTACATCAGACAGACACAGTTGGTGTTGATCTTTACTAACGGTGGTTATCAGTTCCACCAAATGACCCCTGGATGCAACCAAATCGTTACCGAAAGGCAAGATAATTGAGGGTTTTAGAAGCCGGCTCTTCAGCTTTGTTCCAATATGGACGTGGTCTTGGACACAAACAGCTTTCACAATTTTCTCTCCTTTGAACCATTTCCATGAGGTTGGTGCTATTGCGGTGATGGTCCTGTGTCGCATTGCTTTTAACACACGAGCATCACCATCTCCTGAAAATCCTTCACAAATTATACCTTCAGCTTGCAATGCATCCTCCGTCCACTGCCATCTTCCATGAATATCTAAAGCTGTAAATTTATTGTCAGTGCCAAACATAGCCACTAGAAAGGGAGTTGCATTCACAGCAAGTGGTTGTGCCATGATAACATACACACTTTTACACTTGGGATTTTTGGAAAGATAGTCAGCAATGATTTTACCAGATGTAGCTGGAAAGGACAAAGGTATCGGCATTCCATTACCATCCAATGGCAGTTTCAAACCAACCACTTGGTTAGAGCCCGAGTGATACTGCACTCTCGCAGAGATAACAGTTGCATCTTCTGATAAATGGACCCGTAGAGGGTATTTTCTGGACATCAAATGGTCTTTTAATTCCTTTACCCTGAAAACTCCCTCGGTTATTGGGTTTTGGTTGTGAATAATTCTTCTCATGACGGTGACTGATGGAAAGGACAATATCTTACCTGCTATTTCATACAGGCTCAAAGTACCCATAGAGTAGAAGAGAAGACCTAGTTCCTTTATGACTAGGTCATACCTCTTACCACCATTTTTTCTTTCTGAATTTTTAATAGCATTATCCAAAATTATTTGCAACATTCCATTAACCTTAGGTGTTTCATGGGTTGATGGAACGCACTTAGACTGCATAACTGCAACAAGTCTCTTTTCCAAAACAACATTTTTCTTCAGAGCAATTTCTAAACTATTTAAAACTTTAAAGTAATCTGTGATCTTTGTGGAATTTTCAGATGCCTTCATTAGTTGTCTCTGAGTTCTGTTATGTCTATTGTAGTGATTTTTTTTCCATGCTTGATGCAAATATTCTGCTTTCTGGTGGACAGGAATGGCAGCCTCATTCCCTCCACCCACTAAAAAGACTGCCCATTGTTAATGCTGTTATCTTCCAGAATGTCACTGCAATTGTTATTTTTTTCTTTCCCGTTAATATTTTGACTGTTATCTTCTTCCTGTTCGTTGACATTGCTGCTGCTGTTTACCTCCTTGTCTTTTGGTGCAGGTGAAAAGGGTTCATCTTCGTCTGATGAAGATGAAATAATTTCCAGTACGCCTCCTCTACTCTTTTTGGGCTTCGGCCCTTTGGAGGACCTGGAACGCTTCGAAGAGCTTTGAAAATGCTGATCGAGTGTGGAATTACCACCAGGAGGCCGGGGCAGATGAGTGCGAACATGAGTGTAGTAGTTCGATGTATTCCAACGAGTTTGAACCTTGGATAAAACACATTCCTTGCTACAGTTTTTGATTACACAAGCAACAGAGGCCTTAAGTGAAGAATCCACCTCACGAACATTACATGAAACAGAGAATTTCCCCTGTTCAACCTGTGGCAAAAGCATTAGTAGATTTGACTGCAGATACAACTCAATGGCAGTTTTCAGACTTTCCTGCGACTCGACTATTTGTTGATCACTGAACTTATTCTCAGATGCTGCTCCAGTCGAAGTGGTAGAGGAGGAAGAGGAGGATTGCACAAAGGGTGTCACTGATTTGGGCCGCTTGTTAGAAAGTAATTTCTTGGCCAAATTGGTCATTGTTTTAATGGCTAATAGATGGCCTGACACAAGCCTGTACTTAGTGGGGTTGAACTCAAATATGTCGTAATACTTAGAATGTTCCTCTTTTGGCAAAACATCAGGAAAAATGCACTGCATATCCCTTTCTATTTTTTTTACATCTGTGTCCATACTAAAATTTGCCAAAGAATAAAGGCTGTCAAATTTAGTGATCTTCAGAACATTTTTGAGGTCCTCGGAGTACTGAGCTCCCTCTTGAGCAAAGAGGGCCCACAGGGCGTCGCCCCTAGCCTGCATAAGCACAAGAAACATAATGTCATAAACCACATGTCAGGTTATGCAAGTACAAAGAAATTTAACACAGATGTGAAAAATTACCTCAGGCACGTCCACCATTTTGCTCGGCTCGGTTTGTCTAGTGCAGCGTCGACTAAGGCTTCACGACTTGATGAATATTTAATCTGCAAACCAATAAAATCAAATTAAGTTTCGTATCCATTCATGACTTAATGAGAAACATCTCATGATTTGTGGAAAGCCCCAGCAGAATATTTCACTGGAAATAATCCGAGGCACAGAAATTGAAAATAATGATGATACATTTGTCGATAAATTACCTTTCCTCAGTGAGCTGACTAAGTAACAGACGCGGCTTCCAGTGCACACACTACACACGCGTGCCCACGCTCAAAACAAGTGCTTTCATGATCCGCTCGAGGATCGATGTTGTGAGCGGTTGTGAGTCGATAGTATCGATTTCCCCGACCAGACGCGGAACGGCCATGGAGGCAGGCAACCAACCTTGTTGCCTAGTTGTTGCTCTGAAGACGAATTGGTTGACTACGGGGCTCGAAAAAAAAATGTGAAGAGAATGCCGCACAATGTAACTTTTTATGTTGAGCTTCGATTGGATATCGATAGGATGAGGAAAGCAGGAGGTTCAGAACATTTTGGCACACTTTGCCGACTACCACTTTAGAGGAGGGGCGAGTGACGGTGGAGGGGAAGAGTCAGCCGAGTCAGCAGGTCACCAGGCACTGTGCAGTGGGAACGGGAACTGTCGGGTAAAGGTGTTGTTGTGTGGGACGCACGTTTATTAGGCGAATTTTCTCGAACGACGGCGACGAGCGCCTGCGAATGCTGGGTTAGGCCAGCCCGCACGACATGCATGCATGCAGAAGTCATGGTTGCCTACCCAGCAGGCGCCATACGTGCTAAAACTGGCTAAATTAAGGTTTGCGCTTGCGGCAATATCGTGGACGTTGGCGGGCCCACGTAATGGATGATCACAAATCATCCTACGAGTTTTATCCAGTGATTCCCATGCCTTGAACACGCGCATTATTCCGCGTTAATACGCGTTCTATTACGCGTTAATGCGCGGTAATACGCGGTAATACGCGATAATACGCTGTAATACGCAGTAATACGCGGTAATACGCGATAATACGGTTATTACGCGTTATTACGCCCAGAGTGTACAGGGCAATACGCGAGTGGTTACCCCCTTGGTTCGCCGCGCCGCCAGCCAGCCCGTGCCCGCCCGCCAGCCAGCCAGCCAGCCAGCCAGCCAGCCAGCCAGCTCACCCTGCCTATTCGCCTTCCTCTGCACATGCTTTCCTGCCTACCCGCCAGTGAACTCACCTATGCCTGATCACCTACCTATGCCTACTCACGTGTCTCCTCACCTGTATACCTTTGCCTATTCACATGTGCTTACTCACCTGCCTGCACACCTGCCTGCAAACCTGCCTGCACACCTGCCTGCACACCTGCCTGCACACCTGCCTGCACACCAGCCTGCACATCCGACTGCCTGACGCCGGCGACAATCGGTATGACTGTTACAAGAGCGCCGGCAGCGTACCTATCGCACTGCCTGTCTAAGCAAAAGGCTGGGACGGAAAAACTGAAAAATAAAAATCAGTAGCCGCGTTGGTGTTTTCCTGCGTCCGCGTCAGCGTGTTGAACACCACCACTTGCAGGGCGGCAGCAGCTGCTGCCGCTGTACTCCCGCAATTAGCGTCACTGCTCAAATGTTAAAACGGGAGACCGGCGAGCCTGATATGTATGCGCGACGGCCTCCATTCCAGACCAACCCTTCACCACCCTCCGCCCGGCCTACAACCCTCGAGCTGCACCCCCTCCTCCCCCTTACGCCTCTCTCCCCGCACTACCAGCTCTCTCATGAGCGTTTCCTCACTCGCCAACTGCCTTGTCGTGACACGATCCATGAATCTCTCGCTCTCTTTTCCCCGCCGCCCGGCCTAGTCAGGAACGCCCTCCGCCTCTCCCCTCGGTAAAGAGGGCCTATACGTATCGGCAGTCGATTTGTTAACCCCTTCTTCTCATCAGCTCCGCGCCCCGACTCTTGTGCCCCCGGCGGGCTCCGGCGAAGAGAACGGCCCCAAACTTGTTGTTTTTTTATGGTGCGCATGGTAGGGAAATTCCGTGCGCCCTGGTGTGGGCCTGTGGGCTGGGGGCCGTGGGCTGGGAGCTGGGGGCCCGGGCATGGACCGGCATCGTAATGCTGTTTAGTCCCCCGCGGGCCCCGCTGGGGGCCGTGCCGGGCGACGTGTCGCACGTGGTCCGTGGCGGCGGTGCCTTGCGGGGGCTGCCGTGACGAGCCGAGTGGCGCAGCCAGCCACAGCAGCCAGCCACGGCAGACAGCCACGGCAGCCAGCCACGGCAGCCAGCCACGGCAGCCAGCCACGGCAGCCGGAGCGAGATCAGCGTTTTCGGATGAGCGCTGGCGCTGAATCCGCAGCCAAACTGCCGAGAAAAGGAAAGAGGAGGGCTCTCCCTTCGCTCTCTCCTTCTATCTCTTGCTCTCGCCGCCTTGGCTCCGCGCTGTGCTGTGTGTGCCGTCACTCGTCTGCGCACAACGCCGAAACAAAGTTGTGAGTGTCGCGAGGCGGGCTGGGTGGCGGCAACTGTAGACTGGTTGAGCTGTGCGTGCTGTAGACTAGATCGGTGTAGACTGAATAATCGGCGATTAATGTAGACTGGCTGAGCGCCGCGTGATGCCAACTGGCTGAGCGGCGTGTGTGTGTGGGTCACTAGATGGTGTATAGAGTAGCTGGCTGGGCGGCGTAGTCTGGATGGCTGAGCGGTGTAGACTGGCTGAGCCTGCTGGGCGGCTGGCTGGGCGGCGTGCTGTTAACTGGCCAGGCAGTGCTGTGTAGACTGGCTGAGCCTGCTGTGGACCGGCTGACGACTCTGACCGTCTGTTCTGCCGCACCCGTCTGAAGCGGGTATCAGGGACGTCTCTGCTGGCGGTCCGGCGGGAGCGATGGTGGCGGTGGCAGATTCGAGTCGGGCAGCCCAGAGGAAGAGGACGAGGGCCCCGTCCGGGGCGCTGCCACGGACGTGACTTGCCTTGAGCAGGCCCAGAGCCGGGCCCCGCCGGCCCCACCGGCCCCCTCCGGACCCCACACCACGGCACGGCCGGGCTGCTGGCGTGTCTCCCCTCTTTATGGCTGATGATTTCAGAGGCCAGCCGGTCTGGCTGTCGCTGGCTGCCCAGTGGGCTGCCTACTGGCCCGGTTTGGGCTGACCCCGCCCCGGCTGGGGCCCCGGCGCCACGCCGTCTGTTCCGGCCGCCGCCCCACTGCGCCCCGTCATCCTCCCGCACCACACTGCACTTGCTCCTCACCACCAACAACCAGTCCTGCTTTGTGCCTGAGTTGTCTGGGCCTCATTAAAACTAGCGACGCAGGAAGGCGACGCTGAAAGTCGTGCGGTGACTCGCCGCTTACAGCCGCTGGATGTGTGTCTGCCGGGCCGTGTACCGCTAATGTCCGTAAAGGAAAACGTTATAAGCCCCGCAGCGTCGTCCCCGGGGCACATGGTTTATGGTGCTCCGTGCTGCCGAGCCCCCGGTTTTGCTTACAAGTGTCTCCGCCATTACCTGAGGGTTAGAAGGGGGGGGGGGCTGCAAAGAGGAGTGGGGAAGAAACATGACGCGACTCGGGGTTAAACTACTTCCGTCAAAAATTGTTTCAATTTTATTTAATTTTTAATTTTTGACTTTTGCAAAAATTCGTATTTAGTAATTGCTTTTAGGATCGCTGTTTCCGACATGAATTAAAGTGCGGGCGGTCTGCAAAAGTTTGGTATCTCTTCCAGCTCGCTTGTCCGGGTGTTTTCAGGTGTGTAGCCATGCACGCCCTTTTAACCTCTCGGCCAGAATAAGTAATGCCGTCGGGCTCGGCCCCGTGTCTCCCCCCCCCTTCCCCTACCCCTCTACTCCGGAGCAGCACCTGCCAAGTTGGCGGGCGCGATCCTGCACGCGGCGGTAACCTCGCTCTGGACGTGGCCAGAAAGCGGATATACGTCTCTCTCGCTCTCTCCCTCCCCGTCTCTTGTGGCGTGGCTGCCCAGAGAAAGAGAGAGCGCTCCTATCTCTCTCCTTCTTCTCCCGCTTCGTTTTCTACCCCTCTGTGATGCGCGTTCGGTGTGAGGCATCGGCGATTCAAAAAAAAAAGGGGGGGGGGGGCAAAAGCGGTCCTTTGTTACTCTGTCCGCTTACCTGAGTGCGGATGCTCGCGGGGGTCCTGGACGCGGACTCCTTTGTGGTTGCCGCGAGACGCCTGCCGGTACTTACAGGTCGTCCATCTGCCCCCCCCCCCCTTTATCACTCCTACCCTCGGGACGACGGAGACGGATAATTCTTTTCCGGCGGCTCAAGGCATATTGATCAAATTTTTCTGCCCGCTGATGCGCGCTCGCCTTTTTTTTTTCTCTCTCTCTCTCTCTCTCTCTCTCTCTCTCTCTCTCTCTCTCTCTCTCTCTCTCTCTCTCTCTCTCTCTCTCTCTCTATCTATCTTATCTGTAAAGGAGGGACAGAGGCGGCAGTTCGACTGCAGCAGCGGATCTCTCTGTGCTCGGCATGACGTCTGTTTATACCGCTTGCATGGCGGACACTTGCCAGCCGAGGGCGGACGGGGAAAATGGAAGATTGGAGGGGAAAAGCGTCGTCTCGGCTTCAGCTCCATTGCTCTATCGCAATTCTCTTCTCCAGGGCGCGGCGCTGTGCACGGTGTGAGAGCGCCCCCTGCCTCCCCTTCCCCCTCCTTTTGTATCGGAGCGCCATGCATTGCTGCCACGCAGGCTATTGTGCGGACGTCGTAAGTACATGGGTACACAGATGCGGGGGGGGGGGGGGGGGGGGGGGGGTCTATTGGACCCACACAGCAGTCGGTCGATCGGCATTTCTCTTCTCTGCGCCTCCCTCTCCTCTCTCTCTCTCTCTCTCTCTCTCTCTCTCTCTCTCTCTCTCTCTCTCTCTCTCTCTCTCTCTCTCTCTCTCTCCCTATCTGCCTCCTCTTCTACAGTGTTTGGTATCGCCATCGCCTCATCATTGCGAAACCTGGGCTAAAGACGGGGAGGAAAAGAGAGAGAGAAAGAGGGGAGGCATAAAGAAAGACAGAGAAAAACAGAGGGGGGAGAGATTGTGGAGTTAAGCCTCTCACTAGCCTTTGCGCTCAGAAACGTTTACTGCAAGGGGAGGATGGCCGCCGATATTGCTAATAACCGCGGAGAGTGTGCAAGAGAGAGAGAGAGAGAGAGAGAGAGAGAGAGAGAGAGAGAGAGAGAGAGAGAGAGAGAGAGAGAGAGAGCAAATAACGACAAATGACTGCGGTGGCGATGACGATGATGTGGTGTTTGGCTGCCAAGTCATAGCAAACAGGGCCGCGATGCCGCGCTGCCACCGATGAACTGCTGTCTCTCTCTCTCTCTCTCTCTCTCTCTCTCTCTCTCTCTCTCTCTCTCTCTCTCTCTCTCTCTCTCTCTCTCTCTTTTTTTTTACCCTTTCTCGTCCGAGCTCACATCTCTCTCGCTCTTGTGAGTGTACAGATCGGCCGTAATGAAACCCCGTGTGGGCGGACACCGGACACGCCCCACCCCCCTCCCCCTCCCTTCCCCACCCACTCTACCCCCGACGATACCCACTCAGCTCCGGCGCCTCCCTGGGTCCGCTCGACCGGGGTGGGGTAGGCAACGCGTGGGCGCCGGTGCGTCCGGGCGGCCTACCTACACGGGGCTCTTGTCAGCAGCGGAGTGGAGCAGGCAGCGCGGGGACCGATTTTTACGCGTTTCCATACAACTTCACAGATTTCGAGCGTTTTATCTGGAATTCGGGGTGCACAACTTTCCAGGGACCTGTTGTTTCAGCCCCCCGATGGGACAGGGTAGGCAACGCGGCTGCGTCTGTGCGTGCTGGCGGCCTACCCTCACGGGGCTCCACCAGTCTCCGCACTCTGAGGGGGGAAGAAGCAGCGCTGTTTGTGCGCGCCTGAGTGTTTGCCCGCCGTGGCCTGCGGCCGTACTTGACTCGGCCAGCCATTAGCGCGGGCCAGCGGCAAGGCCAGCGCCGAGGCCAGTGGCAAGGCCAGCGCCGAGGCCAGCGCCGAGGCCAGCGCCAAGGCCAGCGGCAAGGCCAGCGCCGAGGCCAGCGCCGAGGCCAGCGCCGAGGCCAGCGCCGAGGCCAGCGCCGAGGCCAGCGCCGAGGCCAGCGCCGAGGCCAGCGCCGAGGCCAGCGCCGAGGCCAGCGCTGAGGCCATCGCCGAGGCCGGCGGCAAGGCCAGCGCCGAGGCCAGCGCTGAGGGCAGCGCCGAGGCCAGCGCCCGCCACGCCACGGGAGGAGAATGTCTCCGAGAAAGAGAGATGGTGCACGAGGCTTATTTTCACTGGAGTACCACCATTAGGGAAATGGTTTCAACCTCCTTTTTTATGTTCATAACACGATTCGCAAACACGTGGCTATGGGGATCCAAAGCAGTTGTAAGAGCTTAATCGTATATTTACCAGATATATCATTGGCTCCGGGCAGTTTTGGCCGAGCCAGAAAGAGACGGAGATAGTGCGTTGCGGGACTGCCTAAAACCGAAACTGCCCGGGGCCAATATATATATATATGTTTTTATTTCTCCTCCTCCCCTCCTCTCCCCCCCCCCCAATCTTTGCCTCCCTAACTACGGTTGGCGGTGTAAGAAACTTTCGAATTTTTGTCGACTGCGTCTGAAACGTTGGTGTTGGTGGACACATGCAAACGAAGAACGCCGCCACCCTCTCTGCGGTGCCTGGGAGGGCCGCAGGGCCGCTGCTGACTCGGCGCTCCTCGACTTGAGTGCGTGTTGCTGCACTCGGCTGGATGGGCGTGAGGGGCGCACAGTCAAGGACGGGGAAGGGGGGGGGGCAGAATGTGTCGATTTTTTCCAGCAGCAGTCGTCGTCGTCGTCCGCCCTCCGGCCCGAAAGGGTGTGATGGGGCGGAGGAAGAGGAAGGGGAGTAAATTCAAATGGCTGTCGGTGGCGGCCGTTATGTGGTCCCTGGGACCAGATAAATCTACCGCGCGTGGCGGCGGCCCCTCACCCCCCTCCTTGGGATTAAGCAAAGGCGTCTAATCCCCCGGGGGGATGGTCCCGGGGCCAGAGCGGGCCGGGGGCCTCGGGCACACTGCATGTGAGATGTATGTCCGAGGCTGCAGGTGGTGGAGGGAGCCATCAGCACCTGATGTACTCCCCGCCCGGGAGCGACACAGCTGCATTGCCAGTGCAGTGCCTCTCTACACGTGTGTGTGTGTGTGTGTGTGTGTGTGTGTGCGCGTGCGTGTGTGTGTGCGTGTGTGTGTGTGTGTGTGTGTGTGTGTGTGTTTGCGTGTCGCTTTGCACATCGTACCGGAGGAATGCTGCCCTGCTGACAGTGATTGGGCGTCCATTTGTTAGTGTTTTATCCGTCTCTGTCTAAGTAATCCTATCCTTGTCACTAGCATTCCTTTGAAAAAAGAAAAGGAGTATTAAAAAAGATTTCCATCAGTCGATGTCGTTTTTTCGAACGAAAGAATTCATTGTTACACTGATAGTGCAACACATTTGGGTTGGAGCTCGGTCCCCACCCTGAGTAAGTGCTGGCTGCAATGCTCTCTCTCTCTCTCTCTCTCTCTCTCTCTCTCTCTCTCTCTCTCTCTCTCTCTCTCTCTCTCCCTCTGTGTCCCCCTCTCTCCCTCTCTCGGTGTGATTGCAGCACTTCCCCCTACACTCTTTAACTTTTCCCTCCCCTCATTTCAGCCGCCGCCTGCGCGCTATAGGGCGCGCTCAGCCCACTATCTCCATTCTTCTCTCTGCTCGGTGCGTTAGAGGACCATCGCCTCTCCCTTGTGGACCGTGGCGATGGACGCTGGTCTGCGGTGGACCCATCGACCCCCCCCCCCCCCCCCCCCCTCTCTTCCGTCTCTCTCGCTCTCTCGCCCGATCCCCCTCGACGGTGGTCGTTCTGAGAAATGTGCTGCCAGACGGATGTTGAGAGTTTCGTGCGAGGATATGGTGTGCAAAAAGTCCGTAAAAATTGTGAAATGGCGGGAGAGAGAGAGAGAGAGAGAGAGAGAGAGAGAGAGAGAGAGAGAGAGAGAGAGAGAGAGAGAGAGAGAGGGGGGGGATGGAGGGCGTGTGCAGAGGACGCCAAAGTGTGCGGGCAGCGGGTGTGAGGCACATTTTGGGGCCGCCATGCGAAAAGTTTTGGGGTTTATCGAGCAGCAGGTGAGACCTCCGGAGCTTCCCATGTGTGTCGCCGGTCACTCGGAAGGGGCCCGGGTCGTCAGTAGGGGCAGATAGAAGCACCACACTCAGGAACGGACGCTTTGCATGAAGAACCATCTGGGATTTAACGTACATTTTTTGAAGTGCAGATTTTATTCCTCCACCCTTTCCTCCCCCCCCTCTCTCTCTCGCTCTCTGCTATTTTTTTATTTTTGAAATAATATAATTTATTTTAGCGAGGAAATTAGCAGAGTGCGTTGCGGCGGCAGCTAATTCGCTGTGTTCCACGGCGCTGCCCTTGATTGGTCCGGCCGGTGAGTGAACCTAAAGTGCTCCTGCGTGCGGATGGTAGGGACCGACCCAGTGGGGTGGCCCAGAGTGGGTATAGGGATTGGTCGGCGGGGGGCCCCTTTTCCACTGGGAAAAAGAGTTCGACAAACGTATATGGGTACATTTTCGTTGAGTTGTGCAAAAAAAAAATTAATGGTTTCTTTTTTTCTTCTTTTTTTCATCATTTCCGTGTGCAAACCTGATGTAAGAAGTATCGCTATTGGTTTTGCAATAACGTTTTAGATACTGGAAAAGGTTGGCAGTGCGGCAAATAGTGGCGGTGCATCATTCGCAGCAAATCCTATTTTCGTTTTTTATGTATCGTTTTTGGCGGTGTCGCTGTGTGACCCAGCGGCCACTGCGGTAGGGTTGCGCTCGCCGATCCAAGATGCTGTCCGGCTGTAAATCAAGCGTCCTGCATCGCAGTGGCCGCCATTCCCGCATGCATGGCCGCGCTGTGCACTCTCATCCTTTTATAGGCGGACGTGGAGGAGCGCTGTGGTGTGTGTGTGTGTGTGTGTGTGTGTGTGTGTGTGTGTGTGTGTGTGTGTGTGTGTGTGTGTGTTATGGGGGGTAGGGGGGAGGGAGGGAGAGAAACGGAGGCTAAGAATGAGATGTGCGGAAGATGAGAGTCTGAGTGGAAAGCTGGGAGAGAAGGAAGTTATAGTGTTTGCCTTCCTTCTTTCTTGCCCTACTTGCGCGGTGGTTATCGAACTACAGAGTCGGTCGCATATCTTTGTTGGCGCTCAAAGGCGCGTTTGGCGCATCCCATTTACAACATTTTTACGACACGACGACGTTCTTTCGGTGCACGCTTGGCACGCGTCCGTTGTGGTCCGGGTCGGGTCCGGCTGGTGTAGGGTTGCTCCAGATAAGAAGGGTTCGCCAGGGTTTTGGCCGCAGCGTGGGCTGTGTGTGTGGGTGTGAGTGTGTGTGTGTACGTGTGGAGGTGTGTGTGGAGGTGTGTGTGTGTGTGTAGGTGTGTGTGTGTTTGTGTGTGTGTGTGTGTGTGTGGACACCGAGTGGACCGTCTTTCCTCCACCTGCCCTCTCTCTTCTGTGTCTCTGTCTATCTGTCTCTGTCTCTGTCTCTCTCTCTCTAAAAATAGAACTCCACACGTCTCCTTGGTGACAAATAAAACTCGTCCCTGGCCTAAACTGTAATAAAAATCCCCGAATAAAATGTGCTAACAACTAAAACCTGAAAAAAAAACAAGTTTTCTTTCGCGCGCTCTCCTTCCTTACAGGTTTGTCATGCCCGCTGTTCCTCGCGAAAGAAATAAAGGAGGAAAAGAAGTTTGGCGGCAATGCACACCGGGACCAGTTTCGTTTTAAACATTAAATGAACATTTTGTTTTATTTATTATTTTATTTATTTGTCTGTAGTTGCGCAGCCGCCGCCGAAGTAAGGACGGTGCGCGAGGGCGGCGAGGCGAGGATGCCAGCAGGGTGAGGTCAGGTTCGGTGTGGGCGGCAAACTTTGTGAGGTTGTGTGGTGCGGTCTGGCACGGCATGGCCACCGTCCGCTGGCAGCGGCTAGCAGCCTTACCGCTGGGCTGGCTGGGCCGTGGCCTGGCCCGACTCCTACATGGCATTAGCTGTGTTGTGGCAGCACCGCCGACGCCCTGCGGGGGGCTGCCGCCGTCCCCCGGGGGGGGGGGGGGGGCAGAGGTTGTCGGGGGCGTCTGGGCCCGGTGGCTGCATCCTGCCGCGTTGATTATGCCCCGTGTGTGTGTGTGTGCGTGCGCGTGTGCGTGCGCCATTGCCATTTCTGGGCTCTGATTGAGCCATTGATTGCGTGGGGTCGTGTGCTGACGGTGCTGCCCACCGCAGCGCACGCCGCCGCCCCCGGCAGCCCCCGGCCGCCCCCGGCCGCCCCCGGCCGCCCCCGGCCTGACTGGACCGAAACCGCGGCGCCGTCCAATGGAATGGAATCCCCGCCGCCCCCGCCACCCCCGCGGCTATTGACGCCACTCGAAAAAATGTAGGCCTCGGGACACTGCGGGGCAGTGTGATAAATGTCCTCGCATGATCGCCGCGACTAAAGGGGGCTTAGCGGCGCGCGGGGGAGGTTTTGTCCAGCGGCGGCGCGCTTTTTCGATTGTTTCCAGGCGGCCGCTGCCGCGGAGTCACCCTGATAATTTGTCACGAGGATCACCGCCAGCTCTGCGCATGCGCGACGCGCCGCATCCGAGCAGCGCGCGGGTAAACCTTAAAAAGAGAGAGAGAGAGTTTTAATGTGTTCGCGATAGAGGACGCGACGAGGCAGAGGCCCTGCGGGCGCTGACCGGTGCGCGGCCTCTGTCCCGGCCCCGCCTCAGCACTGCTGCCCGCAAACCGTAACCGTTCCCTCATTTTCGTAAAAAATGACCTCTTGCCCTTTGTAAAAATAAAAACGGGTATAGTTCCCGCATGATTGTGAAAACGATTTTTGTTTTGTTTTGCTTCGCTCCCTCGAGCTAGGTCTGTAATTGCGCAGGAATACTCATCCCTACCACCCCTTCGCGCTCCCCGGCCAACGCGGGAAACAATTTCTCTTTATTTTCTTTCAAGGTGATTAACATGGGTTGCAGTGTCATAATTTTAAAGTTCCCTCTCAAATTATATATATACGCCCCCCTACCCCTCCGCTGCTGCTTGTGCTCGTGCTGGTGGAGGGGGAAGGAGGGGGGGGGGTGTAATGCAAGGCTGGTCCTGAAAGTGAGAGCCGGGGGGACAGGCGGGAGAGGGGCTGCTGTTGTGCGCATCGCCTGCGGTGGAAGCCATCAGTTTCACTTTACCGCGAGGGGTGTGGCGTCTAGCCGGAGGGGGCCCAGCCAGGCCGTGTGCGCAGTGCCACGCTAATTACCTAATGATGCCCGTGCGGTGTCACATGATGGATTCACCCCGTTAAGTGTAACGACCCCCCGCTGCTCCTTACGCCCCCCCCCCCTCCAACACACACGCGTGCGCCGAAAGGGTAGAGCAGCACTCATTGTCCATCTGTGGCATCGGGCTTAGCCTTGCGGAGTGCCCCCCCCCCCCCCGCGTCGGGGGCGCGCCTCCATTATTCTGGCCACCGTCTGCCCTAATCCACAAAAGAGCAGCTCTCCAGCGCGCATTTTATTTTAGAGCCGAAAAAAGAAATGGTATGCCGGTGTGCTCTCCGCCGTGCAGCAGCGTAGGTTTGTATCGTGCTGGCGGGCTGCATTGTCCTCTGCCGGCCTCTATTGAGGATGCTGGGAGGGGGAGTTAATGCTTCTGGGAGTCGTCCATAATTAGTAATACGCGTAACTAACATTTGTTTACGTAACCCAAATCGGAAATTTGACAAATCTTAATTAATTAATTTGTCTTTGTCTTAATTATGTGATAATTTATATAACTTGTTATCAATTCCCTAGCATTGTTAATAATATTTATATCTTGTTGAACTGTTTTAAATTTTATTATGAAATGTTATTACTTAAAAGGGGAGATGTAAGAGTTGGCTACATTGTATACCTCGTAATACATGTTAGAAGGCTACGACCAAAGCTTATAAAAAGCACTGCTGTTTAATAAATCGTTAGTCCACTGCCACACCAGTCAGCTGTTCCTTTATTGCCTAACCTAGACATCACGTGGCAAATTCAAGACAAATTCAGTAATTTTGACTTCGAAATTATTTGAAAGGAAAATAGCTGACTGTTAATAACGCCCCTTCAAGAAACGCTACGTCGTTAGTGAGCGGTCACCTCCTCTCTGTGTGATGCGGCCGAGCCTGGCCTCGGGCCATCGGGACGCAAACATCGCAGCAAGAGGGTCAATCGAAAAGTGAGAATGGGAGGGGAGGGCGTGGCGGCCCCCCTATGTGAATGGCGTATAAATTGTGTGCGTTTGGCATTGTGAGTAGTTGTTGATGCCGTCCGCCGCGCCGCTCCCGCCACGCCCTGGACATTAGCCCAGAATGCCGGATCGATATTTTATTAACGGCTCCATTTAATTCTGCATGAGCGCGCCGAAAAACGTTTTAAAATTAACTAAGTGGTCCCTCCCCTTGTGCGTGCGCGCGCGTGTGTGTGTGTGTGTGTGTGTGTGTGTGTGTGTGTGTGTGTGTGAGGTGAGGCGAGGCGTAGGGGAGGGGGCAAGCCCCTCGTGGGGACCGCCGCCGCCGGCTCGCCCCTGGAGGGGTCCCCGGAGGAGCCCCCCCCTGAGGGTAGGGAGGGTGGATGCAGCCGTGCGTAGAATGCCCGGTAAGCCTGGCCGGCCGACCTCCGGGGACGGCTCTGGGACTGGGCGGAGCTGGCTGGTCGGCCAGGCTGCTGGGCCGGGCTGTGCTGTGCTGGGCTGGGGGGCTGTCATGTTGAACCGTTTATTATCAGGGTGCCGGCCGGAATTATCAATGGCTGCCACGTATGTGTGTGCAAGAGAGACGGAGCACGAGGAAGAGGAGAGAGCAAGTCGTGAGTGATAACTGGTAGATGTTTTGCACCTTTTCCATACCTGCGCGCGCGACTGCTTGTTATCATACCACATGATTCGGAATCTGTGATGTTAACTTTGCTGTAACGAAGTAACGGCGTTACAGTTACGCGTTATCGTTAGTGTTACCGGCAGTTAGAGTAACGACAACTAGTAGACGTTACTCAGAAGCAGTAACGGGTAGTGCCATTACTAGTTACTAGATAATACGCGGATAGGCGCTTCATTAGCGAAATGTTTCCATTGTGTGGGCAAAGATTTGCAGCTAACTGAAAGAGGGTTGAGATTCTTTGGATTGGGCAATCCCGCAACGCACAATCTCCGTCTCTTTCTGTCCCGGCCAGAAGCTGGAGACAGAAAGAGACGGAGATAGTGCGATGCGGGATTGCCTATCCCTGAAAAGAGTTTCTGACTCACATTCATAGCGCTGCAGCATATGCACACACCGCTGATGACAGCCGCGGTGTGATCCGCCCCGTGCGTTGTATGTGTGTGCGCGTGTGCGTCCGTGTAGGTGTGTTTGGTGTGTTGGTGCTGGAATTAATCAGCCGTCGCCCTGTGCCCCGTCCGCCCATCCATCCCGCCGGCCGGTACAGCAGTCCTTAATCCCATTCATGCAACGCGTATTGCTCTCCTTGCGCTGCGCAGCCGCCGCGCGGGAGTTTTGCCGAGCAGAGCGATAAATTCAAAGAAGCCGCGGCGGCGGCCAAAGAGCGGATATGTGTGTGTGTGTGTGTGTGTGTGTGTGTGTGTGTGTGTGTGTGTGTGTTTGTGTATGTTTGTGAGTTTTTGTAAACTGCGGCAGGAGCGGTATACGGAATGCGCTCTGGCGTATGCCACAGTCACCCCAGAAAATTGTACATAAACCAGGTCCCTCCCAGACTACTTCCAGACGCTGGATTGAAGGCAGTCGGGCCTAAATGTGGCCCGTAGTCAAGACTGCAGGCCGGGCCTTTGTTTGTGACGCCGACCCGCGCGGGTGACGCGGAGGCCGCTTAGAGCACTTTTCTCCATCGGATAAGCAAAACTTTGAACCCCGTGGCAGTTGGGCTCGAATGTTGCATCCTGTTCCGGAATGTCTCTTAAGGCGTATGGCTGCCGTTTGCCGCGCTGGTTTATCGCATCCCGAGAAGTAGTCTTTGTGTTGTTGCCTTTTACGTCCCCGGCAGCGCTCGCTCAGCTTCTGTTTGCAGCGGCATGTGTGCTCCTGGAACGAGAAGTATGTCATTTTACGATTACGAGACAACGCGTACACCTCGAGAAGCATGCGGCGACAAGCCAACACAAGGGTGTTATCGGGTCGGCCTCCGATGGAGTGTAATATGAAGCCCTTACACTGTCTTTCATGCCCCCCCCCCTTTCCCAGGCTCCCCCTGGTCCCGCCCCCTCCTTGACCGTGTTGCCATAACGACGCGCTCGCATCCATTTAGGAAGTAATGGTTGCCGAGCCATTTATTGCGGTCGAAACACCAGCAGCGGGGGCTCTGAAAATATGAGACCTGGTGGACCTGACTCTGCGGCCCCGGTCCGCGCCGCCGCTCATGGACTCCCCCTCTGAAAGAGGCTTTCATTTTTCACCCCGTTCGGGGAATGTGATGTATCCCCCCCCCCTTCCCCCTCTCTCTCTCTCTCTCCTCCTCCTCTGCCTCCCTTTCTCTCCTCTTTTGCTCTCCCCCCCCCCCCCTCTCTTTCTCTCTTTCCCTCTGTCTGTCTAGTCTAACAGACGGACCGCATCGGCTCCCGCTCAGGGGCAGGTGAATAGAAAGAATATTGGTTGTGCTGCCAGCCGGTGCTGCCCGGGCCGGGCCTCTCAGCGCCCCATTCATTGGTCCAGTTATACGGCCCTCCATTAACGCGGCTGATTCGTCCGCGTTAATCGGATGACGGGCGGCGCAGGCGGGGGCTCTGCCGGGGGCACAGCCGGGGGTACAGCCGGGGGTACAGCCGGGGGTACAGCCGGGGGCACAGCCGGGGCACAGCCGGGGGCACAGCCGGGGGCACAGCCGGGGGTACAGCCGGGGGCACTGCATGGGGACCTGCCGGGGACACTACCAGGGGCAGCGGCACGGCGCTGCTGACTTCACCGATGCCATGTCGCTTAATGGACAGGGGACGCCGCCGTCGGCCGCCGCGTGGGTGCGTTCCGGCCGTGGCGCGGCCACCGCCCTCTTGGAGTGCCGCCGTTGCGTGCGCGCCCGCCTCGTCTGGCCGGACGTGACGCTCACATGGTCCGTGACCGCCGGGGCGCGCGCCCTGCGCCCTTTGTTTTTGTGCCGTCACGCCGTTTTGTGGCCTAATGGTGTGGCTAACTGAACGCACCCCCGGCCCAGGGCAGCAGGGGCGGGCGGGCCCGGAGGGTATGACAAAGCGGTTCCGTGCGACAAGAACACCTGCGTGTATGACCTGCGGGGAGCACGGCGGCGCCCTCCGGGTCCTCTGGGACCCTCATCGTCCGGGACCCGGCCGGCGCCGGCCGGGGTCAGCGACCCTCCGTGACGGCCACGTGTCGGCCGGCCGTGTGCCAAAGTCAGCCGGGGCGACGTGAGGTCGGAAAGTTCCCGAACGCATAGGACGGCGAGAGCACGCGCCACACTAATTCAGGAAAACTTCACACAGGCTGCTGAAAGTCTGTGGCCCGGCAAAAATAAAATCAGAAATTTTTAAAATATTGTTTTGACTAGGCATTTACGGTCCTGCAGACGTCGTCAGTGTTTTTCAATGAGGATTTTATCCGAAACGAGAGCGGGCCCCCGCTATGTGGTCCGGATCCTTGGAGGTCCTTTGGAGCGACTCGCCCCCCTGGCCGGCCGCCCCCGCACGGTCCGCACACACCACTAGGCCTCACCACACCTTTCCTGCCCGCGGGGGGTCCACTGGCATTGTCTGTGCCCATTGTGGGCCCCGAATGTATTCCGTGAAGCAGCGCGGGCATCTCTTCTCTCGGCCATTGTGCGCGGCGGCGGCGCCGATATCATTAGGGGACAGCGGGGCCGCAAGGGGGCAGTGGGCCCGCGAGGGGGCGAGGGGGCGAGGGGGCGAGGGGGCCGCGAGGGGGCCGCGAGGGGGCCGCGAGGGGGCCGCGAGGGGGCCCGCGCATGCAGACCGCTGCGCCATATCTCAAACCACTTTTATCGGTTGGAGTGTGTGTGGGGTGGTGGGGCGGCTTCACTCGGCTTTCGGCTTCGTTCGGCTTCGCTCGGCTTCGCTCGGCATCGCTCGGGCTGGTCGCGGCTCGCGGCGGCACTCCATCCTCTCGTGGCCCCGGATTTTGTTCCCGGCCATCAAATCCCCACCTCGGCGTCGTAAATTGGCAGCTCGCGCGTTTATGGGCGCGGCTGCCGCACGCGACGATGCATGTTTACAACTCTGAGGTTATGTTTTTTGAATGGGCTCCGCGCGGGGGTCTAGTGCCGCCCCGGCAATCCGTTGTTCCACGGCCACGGCGATGACGCGGCGTGCGTCTGTCGCTGTATCTGTCTCGCCAGCCACCGCCTGGCCCGTGTGACACGTGTGACAGCATCCCAGCTGGATTAGCGAATTCTTTGAGCGAATTTTTTGCTCACTCAGCGAAAATTTTCGTCTGGATTAGCGAATTATCCGCTGGATCAGCGAAGAAATCAGGATGTGCGTATTTAGCGAACAATGTTTTTCCCGTGTGGTGAAAGTCTTACCGAGTACAGGGACATTTAAAAAAAAAATGCGCTAAACGACGTGTATTATTTCTTAAAAGTCTTTTTTGATTTTCTTAGTTTGTTTTTCTTGTATTATGTGTATGTGTGTTTTTTTTTATGTTGTGTGGCGGGGCTCGCGAATTGCGGTGCCCCCGGCGCCACGCGGAAGTCGTAGCGGAGGGTTGGCACCTGAGGACACTATGGACTGCATGTGCACTCCGCCCCACCCCCTCGCCTCCCGTTTTGTCTTGTTTTTTTATATCTGCGCGCGTCGCGCGGTCCTCCCTGCCGTTTACGACGTCTGGTCCCCGAGGCCTCATCTGACTGCGTTGTTCTGCTGTGCCGAGGGGCCGCCCGCCTGCGAGCGTGCGGCGCGTGCGTGTGCCAGAGGGGCGTTCTGCTATGGAGAATCGGAAATGGGAAGTGCGGGGGACGGCGGAGTCTGAGTGGCCCTGAGAAGTTGTGTCCCTACTTGCGGTGACGATCCTCGCGAACGGCTCACCTACACGCTCCTCCGCTGCTTCCGGATTTCGGACACCTCCGAATGCCCCTATCGGCAGAGGGGTCCGGCGACAGCAGCCGCCCCGCCCCGACGCAGACAAAAGGCCGCCGCGGGGGGTGGGGGAGGGGGGAGGTGCGAACGAGATGAAAGGGCGGCACTCCATCTCTCCAGGACTGCGATGAAACATCCTGCACTTGACGTGGGCCCTGTCCGAGCGGGCCGCCCGCCAGGAGGACGGCCGGCGGCGGCCCTCTCGATCCCCCCTTTGCCGCCGTCCCTTGTCAGGGATTTGGTGTTGAAACAAGGGGACCGTGACGCGGTGTCGTCCCTTCCCGTCGGCCCCCGCCGGCCCCCACCGGCCCCCGCCGGACCCCACCGGACCCCGCCCACGCTGTTCATGCCGCACTTTGCAGGGCCCCAGTTAATCTTGGCAGCGGGAGCTGGTTGGCAGGGGGAGGAGGAGGAGGAGGGGGAAGGGGTTGGAGAGGCCAAGACGTGGCGGTTAACCGCACGGTCTGCGCTGCCGCGGCTCGGCTGCGCTGCCGGAGGGGCCGGGGGGGGGGGGGGGGGGGGGGGGGCCGGAGGGGCCGGGGGGGGGGGGGCGGAGGGGCCGGAGGGGCGCGCGGGTAGTCCCTGTCACCTTGGCTCGCCGGGAGATCCGTCTTGTGCTAAGTCCGGGAAGGGCAGAAGGGATAGCGAGCGACCCCCTCCCCTTCCTTCCCCCTCTGAGCTTTTGGGTCCGGCCAGACTCCCCGTCTACCATGCACCGGATTATCCACAGTGCTCCGCGTATTTATTACCGTTGGCGCACAATCGAGCTCTGATTGACTGACTGACTGATGGCGTGTGTGTGTGTGTGTGTGTGTGTGTGTGTGTGTGTGTGTGTGTGTGTGTGTGTGTGTGTGTGTGTGTGTGTGTACCGAAACGCCTGATGGGGACAATGAGACCCCCCGCCCCCGCCGCCTGCCCACTCGCCAATGTATTCCGGCGCGCTTGTTGCCGTATGTCTCTGTCCACGTACAGAGCGGCGCGCACGTGTCGGGGGAGTCTGTCTCGGTCGCACTGCCGCGCCGCCGCAGCCCTGCCATTCCGAGTGACGAAGACGGAAAATGGCCGTCACTGGCCGTGGCGTGCGCTCTGTGTGTGGGCGGGGGCTGGGCGTCTTTTGGTTTTCGGTTCGGAAAAGAGAACGGGACCGCCGCGTGTGCCGAGGGGAGGGAAGGAAAGACCGAGCAGTTCGGAGTGCGTCCGCCCCGCCTGTAACAACAACAGCCGCAGCAGCAGCAGTGCTGCAGCCGAGGCGGCGGCCTTTTTCGCCTTCTCCGGACGCCGGATCCCGGAGCCCGGGCGCCCCGATCCGCGTTGTGAGCGACACGCCTGCATTTTGCTCGTGAATATTTTATCGGCACGGCTGGCGGTGCCGGACTGCATGCCGCGTCAGCTGTCAGAGCCCCCCCCCTCTCTCTCTCTCTCTCTCTCTCTCTCTCTCTCTCTCTCTCTCTCTCTGCGTCCCCATCCCCCTAGCCCTCCCTACCCCAGGTGCTGACAGTCCGACGACGGACAGACAGCAGCTCTCGGAGTGTCGAGTGGATGGATATTCGCGCACCTGGAACCACCTGGAACCTCCGCTTTGAAGGCTATGTATAGATATAGAACTCTAGCTGCCCACGACTCATTTTATTGTTTTCTTGCCCAGAGAAAATTATAATCTTGCAGGGTAGGTGCACTTTTATACCTCGTCGCCATGTTGCCTTGTCATCGTTTCGTCAGCGGTGCCTTTTTTTCCTGGACACTCAGCGCGCATGATGTGATCAAACACACACACACACAACACACACACACACACACACACACACACGCGCGCGCGCTCAAATCGAGTTTGTACTGCCGCGCTCGCTCTGAGGCCGCCGTGAGGATAGGCAGGCCCGCCGAACACCCGTGCCGTGCGGGCCGGTATCCCGGTGGCAGCCAGGCGGCAGCGAGGCGTGCACACTCCGCTCTCACGCCATTGTGTTGTCCTCCATTGTCGGCAGAGCCAGAAACCCAATATTGTGCGTGTGGCCCTGTTTGTATAGTTTCTTCCGCCAACTCTTTAGCAGATGATACATATCATCACCCACAGTCTTAAAAGAAACAATAATACAATTATAATGTATCAGCGGCGGAGGCAGGCGAGCACGCAGAAGTATTATACCGCATGGGGGGGGGGGCGTCTGTTGCCCATCGCGCATTGTTGCGGTCATGGGCCATGCGGGCCATCCTGGGGGGGGGGGGGGGGGAGGCACCCCATCCCCTCCTCCTGCACCCCCCTCGCCGCTCCAAAATTGCCTCAGGAAGATGTTCTTTCCTTTCAAATATCTTCGTCTCTCTCTTATGATTCACACAAACTAACTAAAAACGCAACTAACGATAAGTTCTGCTTCAACAGACACACAAAGAAGACTTTATTTTCCTAACTTTCTCAACCCTTAAAAAACTAGGAAACATTTAGAGTTGGTATCATTTGCTTCCTATTTGATTCGAAATTCAATTTTTTTTTAGGCACGCAAAGCGGAAGCGGATGCAATGACTTCTGCCTCATTACGAAGCGTCACGCAAATCCGTGGGTGTTAACACACTGGCTGCAGTTGATTGCATCGCAGATGTGTGTTGTTGTTTGGTGCGCGCTGTTTGTGTTGTGCTCTCTCTCTCTCTCTCTCTCTCTCTCTCTCTCTCTCTCTCTCTCTCTCTCTCTCTCTCTCTCTCTCTCTCTCTCTCTCTCTCTCTCTCTCTCTCTCTCTCTCTGCTCGTATCCTTCTGTCTCTCCCGCACGGCCGTTTGTCATCCCCTCTGTCTCATTTCCTCCGTATCGTTGTCCCATTTCACTTGGTCCCTTTTCCAGTCTCCAGCGTGTCCTTATCCGTGTCCCCGCCTGTTTCTCCTCCCTTTTCGACTTCTTTTTTGTTGTTGTTGCATTCCTTCCACTCTTCTTTGCAGTTCCTCTGCGGGATACGTGTTGATGTTGTTCCTCCTTTGCTCTCTGTTTTCTTTATTTTTTGGCTTCCGCGACGGTCTCCTCGGCCGGCCAATTTTTCTTTTTCTTTTTTTTCATGCCTCCCTTTGTTATTATTTTTCGTTCACACACGCACTCTTTGGCCCGGCTCATAAATCGTCCACCCTTGTTGTCCGCGGAGGCATAAAGAGGCCAGAGAGGCATCGAAGACGGGTGGGCAAAAAACGACAGCGTATACGTGGAATTGGCGTGGACCAAAACCTGTAAAAAAAAAAAAGAAAAAAACGTCGAGTCGAATAAGACACTGATTTAAAGAGGTGAAAACCGCCCCAATAATAAAGTTCGCTGGATTAGTGACCTTTTAAAACGCGTCTCGAGTATTTTTCGCTGTCTCAGCGAATTTTTAGCTTAGTGAGCAGCGTAAATTTTTGTTTGAGCTAGCGAATTATTTGCTGGATTAGCGAAAAAAACCGGAGACGCATATGGTTCAGCGAACAATTCGAAACGAAATCAAAACGCCTGCTTTTATTAAAAAAAAAAAAAATTTTCGCTCTTCAAACCAGGGCTTTCTTTCTTTTATTATTGAGGATTGCAGTAGCGTTTGGAGAGTGTAAGGCGCGTTGTATTCGCTGCTCCGCACTGTGCGCTGCTCCACTTCCTGCTAGCCGTGAGTAATGGCCGGGCCCGCATTTACTTGGCGACGCGGTACAATACATATGGCCGCCGTGCACTGCGAGAGGCAGTGCGCCTCGACAGGTTGGGTCCCTTGGCAAAGTTCGTCCGCCCGCGCCGCCTCCCTGTCAAAAGTCAGCCCGTCCATGCAAAGTGTACGGCCCTTGCGCATGCGCACGGTATGTCTGTGTGTGAGTGTGAGTCGTAATATACGGCCAGGAGTACTCGGCTAAGCTCTCCGTGGTCGTCGATGTCCTTCGTGTGCGTGGGAAAGGGCACTGAAACTAAAACAGAGTCAAACGTGCGCACTTCTTGCGCGTGTAACGACGGAAGTATTTGTTTAAAAAATAGTCTCGCTCGGCTGGGTTTTCGTGGTATTTTCTTTGGTCCCTGCGGCCGCTCGAGGGCTGAAAGCACAGCAGGGCATGACTGTTGTCTCAGTCGGCCCCCATCCCGCTCCTCCTTGCTTGGGTCGGCCCCTCTTTGCATATTGCCCCTGTAGGCCTACCGCACTACCGGAATACAATGTGCCCGTCTAAAAATGTTGTCTGCCGAGTGTCTCCTCTCCGAAGGTACCCGCGCTGACACTAATGACTTCCTCTCGCCGACGCTTTTTGTCTCTCTCACTCGCGTCGGGTAGGCCTGTTCATCTCACTTGCACTCTTCCCTGCCGGGCTGAAGTGCTCCGAGTTCTCTACCTCCCTCCCCCCCCCCCCCCTCTCTCTCTCTCTCTCTCTCTCTCTCTCTCTCTCTCTCTCTCTCTCTCTCTCTCTCTCTCTCTCTCTCTCTGTTCCTCCTCGCTCGCACACACACTTTATGGGCGCGATGCAACGCTGCGCTCTCTCTCACACACACGCATCGTGCACGGTGTGGTGCTCTCTGTTTGGTGCGCCTGATGAATGCGTTTGTTGGAACGTGCTTGGTATGTGCTTTGTCGTGTGGGCGCTACCTGTCTACGTGTGCCAGCAAACGTATCCTGTAAAGCAAATTAGAGGTTATTCGTGGTTTTACAAACATTGTTGTGAAACCTGTGAATTTGGGAGAACTCCTATCACAGCAAAAGAAAACCCATTTTTACGAAGGATTATGCATGTTGAACTCCCATAAAGATCCTTCTAAAAGAAGAGTTTCCTTTCACCGTGATGATTCTCGGAAAGGGTTTGGAGTCAGCTGTCACAGGTATATAGTCTCCGTCGCGGTGGGTTCTGGGTCTGACACAACAGGGGTGGCCCTTCAGCCGAGTGACCCTTCAGGGGGTCCCATAGAATAAATGCTGTCTTGGAATTTCGTCAAGGACCCGGCAGCAGGACAACAGCTATTTGCCTTGCGACACGGGTCCGGCCCTACGGCCCTGTTTTGTTCTCGTTGTCCAGAGGCCGCGGCCTGCGGGGCTGAGGTGGACTCTGTGTTGCGGCGCGGACTTGTCGAGAAACATTCCGGATACCAGTCGACGTCCCCCCCCCCCCTACTTTTTATGCGTCCACATTCTTCGGCTGACTTCATTTTTCGTTCTCGCCATCCCTCCTGTGTCGACCTTATCTATCTACGCCTGATACACTTTTCAATAATCACACGACGATGTTAATTTCGCCTCCCGTCGCGCGCAAAAGAGATAGCGGAAAAAAAGGAGGGGGAAAAACAGTTTGAAACAGGAGGGGAGCTCGCCAGAGCTCTCTCTCTCTCTCTCTCTCTCTCTCTCTCTCTCTCTCTCTCTCTCTCTCTCTCTCTCTCTCTCTCTCTCTCTCTCTCTCTCTCTCTCTCTCTCTCTCTCTCTCTCTCTCTCTCTCTCTCTCTCTCTCTCTCTCTCTCTCTCTCTCTCTCTCTCTCTCTCTCCCTCTCTCATCCTCTTCCTCCTGCTCCTCTCACATTTTTGACATTAACAGCAGGTCCTCCCTCGTTATTTGTAAATCCTGATTAGAATGGCGTGTGATCAAAATTTTAACACGCTCCTCTCCTCCCTGACGGCGAGCTGAAGGCGAAAAGAGAAACTTTTCTCCCCTTTTCGTGGAGCCCAGCTAAAAACATTTCGTTCCGCTCTACCGCCCCCTGCTCTGCACCGGCGTTCGCTACTGGATGGGAATTTGGGAAAGACAAATTTACAAGACAGCGAGACGACCAGGCTAGGCCGGGCCGGGATCCTCGGAAGAGTGCGTATGTGTGTGTGTGTGTGTGTGTGTGTGTGTGTGTGTGTGTGTGTGTGTGTGTGTACAAAGGGGGAGGAAAAACAGGAAAAAGAGAGAGAGGAGATATATGCGGCTGTTCCCGACAAGGGGCGCCAACAGCCGGCCCGGCCCGGCCTTGTAGCACCCTTGTAGCCGGCCGCGAGCTGCCGCTCCGCCGTCCTTCGGTCATTGCTACGCCTGTTGCAGTTCGCCATCCGAGCAAAATTCTTCAAAATATTTTTTTAATAAATATTACAAACTACGATAGGTGCCTTTTTTCGTTAAATTAAGAAAGAATGGTAATTGTAGTTGAAATATTTGTGACGGTGACTTCCTCGCTGAGCCGTCCCCGTGCTTCCAGAAAAAAGGTAGTCGTAGCCTTGAACGTACCAGACTTCATTCCAGACAGTAGTCTTGGTTAGGTCAAAGTCAGACTGGACTTTTGAAGGTCAGTGTAAACTGGATTGAAGACAACGTTTTTCTAGGTGTGCTCTGTCGTGCCCTGATCATAGACGCTTTGCTTCTAGCTCTTCTCCGACTGCCAGCAGCTTCTGTCTCGCTCGCTCGTGCGTCCGACCCCTCCGGTGTGAATGAGACGCAGCGAATACAGCAGTTCGGACGTTGTGCGTTTAGTTTCAATGCTTCACGGCCACCGCGGCGCTGCAGGAATGGATACGAACCCACGAACCCTGCTCTCCGATATCCCTTCTATCGTTTCTAATTTGTATTTTGTCCTTTCCCTTTTTTTTCAGGTGAGTGTCGAGTGCCTTCGTCCGATTTAAAGCGAGTGGGATCAAGGCTCACCTTCAAAGTATGTTCATGATGTTGAAGCAAGGACAAGCTTACCTGGACCAGCGCCAGCGCCTCATCGCTCATGGCGCCTGGTTGGTAGACAGTCCCGACACCGGTATGCACGCCTGCCGTGCGGGCTGGCCTACCCTGCCGCTCACAGGCGCTCGCAGTCGCTGGTCGCTGTTGGAGCTCTACTTTTTGACTATCATTGTTCGCGTCACGGGTGTTGCAGATGAAGCATGCTCTTTGGACACTGTAAGAGAAAATCCTGTCATGTGAAGGTGAAGTGCAAATAACGTGGTCGCATTATTAGCAGACGCGGCCGCGATCTGGTCGCGACCGGACGTGTCATGGCTGTCATTAGGCTTACGGGACACTCGTAAAGATTGCATCGGGGGCCGGTTGGGAGTGTGAGTGAGAGGGTGTGAGCTGGCCAAGCTGGGGGTGGGAGTGAGAGCGGACGAGAGGGCCGGCGATGCGGGCGTTATCGCAGGGGTTGGACCGAAATGCAAACGACCGCAGGTTCTCCCCCCCCCCTCTCTCTCTGTCCGTCTCTCTCTCTCTCTCTCTCTCTCTCTCTCTCTCTCTCTCTCTCTCTCTCTCTCTCTCTCTCTCTCTCTCTCTCTCTCTCTCTCTGCCGCGAATGGTATGTTGACAACTTGGCTCATGTGCTGCCCGAGAGGTGGCTCGAGGCGGCCCCATGGGAAAGGCATGCACTGCGTGATGCAGTGTGGCTCTCCATGCAGGGCGAACATAACTCCAAGGCTCCTTAATTTGGCTAAAAGCAAAGCAGTGGCTCTCTCTCCCTCTCCCTCGTATGTACGCACCAATTCTCTTGCGGCGACATCATATGCAGCGTGCATTTTTCCCGTTCGTATTCGTGGCGCTGCCAACCCTAATGCCCTCTGCGAGAGAGTTTATTACGCGCGTTTTTCATCCGCCAGGGCTCGCCTAATAATGCTGTGTCTCTCTCCCTGGCTCTCTGCCCCCCGCTCTTTCTCTTTCTCTCTCTTTCCCTTCCTCCCCCACCCTTTCCCTCTCTCTCCCCTTCCCTGTCCCTCTCGGACCCCGCCCGGCGTCCCCGCGGACCCCGTCACTTTTATTACACCTGACCACACCCACGCGGCAGGTAGGTGGGTCCTAATTACGGGCCACGCTCGGCCCGGAAGTGCACCGCGTCCGCCGGATACAGGGGCTGCCAGCGCGCGCCGCTGCGGGAAGCTGCTGCACGACTTCTTTCCTTGCTGTGTTTTCATTTTATTCTCACGGAGAAAAAACATTAGTGGTCGCAACTAATTTTTAAGTTGATTTTCAGACAAGCAGTAAATTTTTGTTCAGATAACTGAAATTTAGTTGGGTGAACTAAATTTTAGTTGCACCAACGAAACATTAGTTGGTCCAACGAAGAGGTTCGTCGCGGTCACTGAACAAGAAAATTTCTGCTCTTTGCTCCTTTAGCGAACCTATGCATTGAAGCAACTAACGTTGCGTTGGTGCAACTACAATTTAGTTCCCCCAACTAAATTTTAGTTATACGAACAAAAATTTACTGCTTGTGTGAAAATCAACTTAAAAATTAGTTGCGACCACCAATGTTTTTTCTCCGTGCTATTTTTCCAGCGGCGAGCGCCAACCGTGAGGCTGTGATTTTTACAGGGACAGTGGGAAGAGTGCAAACGGAAAACGTGAGGGGAAAACATTAAATCCTCTGTGTGTAGGTTTGTGCATGTGCATCTCGGTCGATACTAAATTAGGGTGAGGGCATGGTGGCCCCCCAAAAAATCACTCCTCTAAATTTGTCAAATTTCTATTTTCGTGTGATATTATTATTTTTGTCTGCTGGGTGTTTGTTCCCACATCGTGGTTCTTTTACCTGCACTTTCCTATAATAACGTCCTCCCCGCCAGGTGGTGATCCTGGAGGGTAGAGGGTGTTACGTGATGCCGTCCCGTGTACATCTCTATGAGTGCGGCTCGCAGCAGTGCGTCCCCCCCCATTACACGGCCGGGGCTGGTGCCAATGCATTTTGCATGAATGTGTGTGCCCCTTTGGGGACCGGAAAATGGAGCGGCGGGGGCTCGAGGGCGGGGGGTTGGGGTGGGATGGCGGGGGTTGCCGGGCGATGGCGGGTGCGGGAGCCCGTCGGGGTGAGAGGTCTAAGTCGAGTTAGATGCTTGCTGAGCGGAGCGGGTGATTGGTTGCGTAGGAATGGAAGGGACGGGACGGGTCGGGATGGGATGGGGGCCTCTGATGGAAGGAGCTGTCAAAGGTCAGATAAGGAGCTATCCTTAAGGTGCAGACACGAGATGCAGGGAGGCTCGGGGCCCCCGGGGGGTGGGCGACCGTGGGGTCATGGTTGTGAGCCCCGGACGTGTCCCCCCGGGGGTTGGGGTCGGTGTGGTTCCACTGCAGTGCACCTCAACACCTATACCCCCCCCCCCCAGGCACGAGCCCAGCAGGCCCCTGTCAGGCACCCCCCCCCTAGGCACGAGCCCAGCAGGCCCCTGTCAGGCACCAGCGCCGGGGCCTGCAGCCACCAGCCGCAGTATTTCTTGCTTTTACCGGGCGCACCTCGTAAAAGATGAGACTGTTGAGCTCTTGGCCGGGGCCTGCTGGGCTGCTGCTGCTGCTGCTGTCGCTGCTGCTGTCGCTGCTGCTGCTGCTGCTGCTGTGCTGCTGCTGCTGCTGCTGCTGCTGCTGTGCTGCTGCTGCTGCTGCTGGTTTTGCCGCTGCAGGCAGGGTGGGGCGATTTCATCGAATACCGCCTCGCTCAGCGCTGGTGGCGGTGGGGACCCGTGGTAATGCCGTAGAGCCAGGTAGCAGCACAACATGCGCAGCGAGCTTTTGGAAAACGGTATTTCGGAGGGATGGAATGAAGCGAACGGCGGTGGGGGGGGGGGGGCGTCATCAAGGAACAGCACGGGGGATGCGATAAAAGTGTAGCGAAAAGGAAGCAGGGTAGCGGCAGCAGCACGAACGGGGAGGGAGGAAGAGGGAGAGGGCACGCGCGTGCGGGCGAAATGGCGGGTGGAAAAGAGATAGCGGATAGCACGTGTCTATACAACAGTGTACGTGCCCGGCATAATGTGTCCAGGCCAAGCCATGTCATTAGCTGTTTTTCACCGGCACAATGGTCTCTCTCTCTCTCTCTCTCTCTCTCTCTCTCTCTCTCTCTCTCTCTCTCTCTCTCTCTCTCTCTCTCTCTCTCTCTCTCTCTCTCTCTCTCTCTCTCTCTCTCTCTCTCTCTCTCTCTCGCTCTCCCTTATTTCTCATTTCTTATTTCTGTTGGTTCCGCCTGTCCAAGCGCCGCCCTCCTGCTACATACACGCGCGCAGAGGATTGTAAGATTGCGCGCCGAGTGGCGATAACCCAAGGAAAAGGGGAGGAGGGGTGGGGGGCAGAGAAAAGGGAAAAACGAAGGGGGGGGGGCGGACGGAAGAAGAAATGAAATAAAAGAATCGAGAAATGAATTCTTTCCGCGCCCGGCGCAGACATAGTGGCGACAAAAGACGGCGGCATGCAGCGGCGGGGGGGATTATTGTGATTGGCCGAGCCAAGTGATTCGCATTAGTACTACAGGCTATTGTAGCGTCCTTCTGTTGTTGTTGCTGTTGCTGCTGCTGTTGTAGCCGCCACCACTATTGTTGCTGGGTTGTGTGGGCTGCGGCGGCGGTGGGAGAGGACGCGTCCGTCGGGGGTAGATGGACAGAGAGAGGGTGAAGGGGGAGAAGGGTTAGAGTGAGACGGAGAGAGAAGGAAGGGAGGGGGGGGGATAGCGGTGGTGCGAGAGATAGCGGCGCTGCTGCCGGAAAACCGGACGAGCTTCCGGATTTATGGATGCCGAGGGCGTTAAATGGCGACAAACCGCTGGCGGCCATTTTCCGGCCAAAACCCGCGGCGGCGGCCGGGTGCCCTTTGCGCTGCTGGCGATGGGGTGACTGAACGGCGGACGTGTGTGTGTGTGTGTGTGTGTGTGTGTGTGTGTGTGTGTGTGTGTGTGTGTGTGTGTGTGTGTGTGTGTGTGTGTGTGTGTGTGTGTGTGTACAAACGGAGTGCCCGTGGGGTCGTTGACGGCGGGATGAGACTCGGTTATCGTCATGTAATGTAATGTGCACAGCTCCGCAACGTAATAATTGTTCTGATGGCAGCCTGAAAAGTCAGACGAACTTTGTTTTCATAGCGTGGTTTCACAAACATGCGTCATAGTAAGTTTCGCCCAGTCATTCTTATGCCATATTGCACGCACTGTAAGTACGCACCCTCTATACCGGGTTCGATTCTCCCCCCCCCCCCCCCCCCCCACACACACACACACTCCTCGCCTCCCTCTTTCTCTTTCGCCCGCGGACCGTCACGTCCCACGAGTGTGGGAATGATAAATGTCGCCATTGTTGTGGAACAAAAACGTTGGGGAGAAAGCGCAAAAATAATCAAAGCAAAACAAAACATAAAGTTTTTTTTTTCTTTCTGAAAAAAAAGGGAGAAAAAAAATGTACAGGAAACCTTGCGTCGTCGTAGTTATCGAGTACGCGCACGACGGCGGTGCACTGTGCGCTTTGTCGCTGTGTGTGTGTGTGTGTGTGTGTGTGTGTGTGTGTGTGTGTGTGTGACGGAAGGGATCGCGGGCTCGCGCCATCGCGCTCGAGTGTCGCCACACGTTTTTCATACCGCGCTGTATGCGGTTTATCGCGCTCTGCTCATGTTCTCTCTCACTCTCGCCTTTCCCGCATCATCAACGCGGCTATACCACCATTCCTCCTCCACTCTTTAATTGAAAATGCGGCGGTTATTTTGGCGTAAATGAGTGGTGTCGGGTCCAGCGTACAGTAATAACTAACATATGTTTTTAAGCGGCAACACAGGCGCGGCGTGTGACAGAGTACCCGCAGGAAAGCGACCAATCCCGCATCCCGTGCGCACCGTGCACCGTGCATCTCGTGCATCCCGATCGGACCGCGGGAAGGGGTCGAACTTTAGCATGACGGCGAATTATGATCGTCAGTCAGTCAGTCTTGCGGAGGGGCGTATTGCACGGGTACGTATGTAAAGTACGGGCCGCACTTTCGATGACAGTGTTCTCGTGAACGGGGCCGTTGCCCCTGAGTTTGTGTGTGTGTGTGTGTGTGTGTGTGTGTGTGCACCATTGCCGCGAGGAGACTGCTGGCGAGGAGGGGGTGAAGGGGGTAGCTTCCCGTCCCCACTACTGCACCGCCGGATCCCCCGATAAGCATCAGTCAATGATGGCTTTATCAAGTCTCCACATGGACCGTGCCGCGGGATAGGATGCGGGTGGTGGGGGGGGGGGGGGGGATGGGGGGTCAGGGGCCGCCGAAATATCCTCGGAGGGGGGAGGTATATGCGTGTACCGAAAAACAATATCCGTGTCTCTGGCCGCCGGTGATGTGCGTGCTCGATAGGGCGCGCTGCCGACGCTGTCCTTGCGCCGAAACAAGTTGTCAGGGGGCCCCGCAAGGGCCCCAGCAGCCCCACCGCCCCTCTTCTTGCCGCTTCGATGTCTATCTTTACGGGAAGAGCCCCCCCCCCCCCCCCGCTCGCGCGCGCGCGCGAGGAAATGGCTGCCCGGGCGGAGTCCGGGGGGAGTGGCAGGCACTTCTGGCGGGGCTGAGGTGAGGCGGAATACTGCTGCAGCATGCCATGGCATGTGGTCATCCCGCACCTTGTCAGAGGGAGAGAAAGGGACAGAGAGAGAGAGAGAGAGAGAGAGAGAGAGAGAGAGAGAGAGAGAGAGAGAGAGAGAGAGAGCACCCGTCCCGACGTGCGTGGGGTTTAGGGAGGGCCGTGCCCGGCCGTGCCGCAGGGCCGTGGCCGTCCCTTTCTCGCGGTGAGATAGCATCGCTCCGCAATAGTTTTGTCCGCCCGTTTTCGCGTGGATCGAAGGTCTTATTACGGGGGCCCCCGCCCGGCCCGGCCAGTGGAGCGTGAGGGCCGGAGCCCCGCACGATGTCCGTACGACCGCCACGCTGCCCGTCGGGGCGGGGCTGGCGGGGCTGGCGGGGCTGCCGGGACTGGCGGGGCTGGCGGGGCTGGCGGGGCTGGCGGGGCTGGCGGGACTGGCGGGGCTGGCGGGGCTGGCGGGGCTAGCGGGGCTGGCGGGGCTCTCCGCTTGGCTGGCTAGCTGTCTGGCTGGTCCATCGACTCGTGAGTAAGGTTTTATTCGCGCCGTTTCCTTTAGCCGCTGAAGGTAGGGGCATGGCAAACCTTCTCGTAGGGTAGTAGTTTCCGTGCTGTTAAAAAAAAAACTTTCGTAGTAGCAGTTGCAGGTTGTAGAGGCTGTAATGGGCCGGACGATTGCTCTGTGTCCGGGGCCCTTGGAAGCCCGGATCACTGCGCCGCCATTAGACTCACGGAGCAGATGCCCGCCCCCGCGCGGACAGAGTCACTCTTTGCCTCGTTTGCTGTGGAACACACCGAGTGGGAACACACGGCTCTCCCGAAAATAAAAGATAAAGACTGATCGCGGAGATTCCCGGATGTGGGTTGCATGTGGAAGTTGGATCAATTTAATTTGATCTTGCCCGCTGCGGAAGGGTCATTCGAGGGGATGGCGTAGCAAAACGGAGCGACGATCCCGGAATTTCAGACTTGAATCAAAGCTCTGTGAAATACCTGGGTGGGTGCTTTTTCTTCCAACACTTAGTGCAGAGACAGCTCTCTGGGGGCAGCCAGCCCAGCGCTGCCTCAGCTGCTCAGCCAGGAGGTGCACTGCCGTGTACCGCCCCTGCACTCACCACTTTCGTACCCCCACCCCCCTCCCCGTCTCCCACTCTCTCTCTCTCTCTCTCTCTCTCTCTCTCCCTCTCTCTCTCTCTCTGTCTCTCTCTCTGTCTCTCTCTCTGTCTCTCTCTCTCTCTCTCTCTCTCTCTCTCTCTCTCTCTCTCTGTCTCTCTCTCTCTCTCTCTCTCTCTCTCTCTCTCTCTCTCTCTCTCTCTCTCTCTCTCTCTCTCTCTCTCTCTCTCTCTCTCTCTCTCTGTCTCTCTCACACACACTCTGCAACAGTGCGATCTGAAGCGTGCACGCCCGGGGGCCTGCAGATGACGCGGCCGGGGAGGGGGGCACCGCTTCCGCCGCGGGCTGCGTATGACTAGATCGCGGGGAAGAGGAGGGCTTTACTTTTTAATTTTCCAACTCGTTTGCCTAATTTGCCGCGGACATTGGCTGTACATCACACGGCTTTTCCGTCCCCCTGAGCCATTACTCAACCCGTTTCGTCGTTACTTTTGGTGGCGACCGCGCCGTGCTTGTGCATACACCGCTGCCCCCCGCTCGCTTTCGTGGAAGCGCGGAGTAGAAAATTGAAGGGCGTGTACAGCTGAGGTGATGTTATTTAATTTTATTTTTAAAAATTTTAGACCCCTTCTCTTACCTCGTTGGCACCTTATGCACTAGTGTTTTTTTTCCTTTCCCGGACCTCGGAGTGTAGCGGCACTTGTAGCGGTGGTGCGCAGTACATGGCGGCTGCACATTAGGCTGGAGGCCAACGGCAGCCAGCGGCAGCCAGCGGCAGCCAGCGGCCAACACACTGTAGTCATTACTGGGCTTTGGCGTGGCGTGCCTCTTTTGGGACGGAATCTTAATGTCTCGGCGTCGGAAAAAGAAGCGGCTGCCGCTGTCTCCGTCCTTGTCGGTCCCCCGCCGCCCGCCGTGAGTCAGACAGAGAGGGGGCGGTCGGCGGTCGGTCCCTTCTCGGACGCGGCCCCTGCGGCCGGCGGCGGCCGCCGGTCAGAGGCAGGGCGGCCGGGCGAGCGGGCATTAGGCTTAGGCGCCCAGCAGAGGCGTTGGAGGTTAAGTCGCACTAACCGCCCCGCCAGATTGGGATGTTAAGTCCCCCGCGGTTCTTTTATGAAGGAGAGAGAAGTCAGGGGGGCCAAGTGGGGACCCGTCGGGGAGGTGCTACGCTTTTGTGACAAAAAGTTATTCTGGTCACCTCACTAAGAGCATTCAAGACATAGTCGTTCCCCTATTTTGGACTTTGAGAGGCTGTAAAACTTAGCCGTACATGGAACATGTGAGACCTCAATTATAGAATCAGCTTCGGCCCCAGGATTCCTAAATGGGGTCATATGGCCTTTTATGATAGGGAATGAGGAAGATAGTGATAGAGTGGAAAATAATTGTTATTAAGAAATCAGTTGTGGGTCACTTTGCTGTAGGAGCCATGCATGACGAGGTGATACTCAAATCATTGCCCTCTGTCACAAGGAACACCTCGTTTTTCAGAACAGGCAATTTTTTGTTTGTGACCTACAACTTCTGACTCACAATGACTAGACCGCATCGTGACCACCCCAACTCATCTTCCACGTTTTCAATCAGAAAAGGTGATGGCACTCCATTCTTTGGAATCCTGGCGGCAAGCTGCGTCTCATTCCGGTCTCAATGTCTCAAATCCTTTCTGCAAGGCCAAAGCACCCCTAAGCACCCAAAACGATGATTATGGCTCTTTCATTCTCAGTGTTTTGTATTTTAATAATTTTGTTGTAATAGGCCGCGTTCGCGTCAGCGCGCAATAAGGGCTGTCCTCGCAGCTGACGCACCCTGTCTCACTCGCTCCCCGGCATGTTCTCTATTCCGTCTCACTCCCGCCCGGTGTCCCACTTCCGGTGCGCGCGCTGCCCTCCGTTTCCGAATGCGATTTCCCTGCGCTGTCGATGTAACTCACTTTCGCTGCAGCGGCCCGCGCCCGCTTTATTGCCCGTGTAATACGAAAATATTTGGCGTGTGTGCGTGTGTGTGCGTGTACGTGTGCATGTGTGTGCGCGCGCAAATGCAGCAGAACGGCCGTGAGTTCATTTCGTTATGATGGTGCCATGTGTGCCATGGCCGAGCAGCTGCTGCGCTCAATGAATGCGTTACGATATGCGCTCGGAAAATCGCCTCTCCGAAGCGGTATAGTGTTTCCGTAGTCTGTTGCTACGGCAGTCGCGCGCTTTGGAATAAAGACAGAAAGAGGGTAGCGTGACAGCCGCTTTAGCAGATGGCGCGGGCGGCTCTGCGCTGCAGCGCGGAGAGGAGCATAGGTTCGAATGAGAGCAGCTCTCCCGCGCGACGCGACGTCGTTTGCTCAAGCCGGCGTTGTTTTAATTCCGACACTGCATCGTACGAGATAGTGAGAGAGAGAGAGAGAGAGAGAGAGAGAGAGAGAGAGAGAGAGAGAGAGAGAGAGAGAGAGAGAGAGAGAGAGGGAGAGACGCTCTTATTAAACAACGGAAATGTTGAGTTCGCCTTTGCCAGCGCCGTCCCCCTCCCATCTCTGCGCCGTTTCAATCCCTTCTCCCGCTTCTTGGCGTCGACGGCGGGGGGGGGGGGGGGGGAGGAGATTTCTTTTTGTGAGACCCGTTTTGTTTCTCCTTTTCTTTCCTTTTTGGTCTATCTCCCCGCACTCGCCGCGAGTGGAGCAAATGACGTCTTGTTTTGCCTTGACTGAGCTGCCGCTCCACAGCCGCGGGCTCCGCTAGCTCCGCGGGCCTGCTCGCTGTGCCGGCGGGCTCTAGCGCACGGATCGCTTTTGCTTGTGGGCTGACACTCCTCACGGCCATCAGTGACTGACACCTGTCACTGGCTGCGGCTGAGCACCGGCCTTCTGACCTTGACCGACCTTGAGTGACCTTGACCCAAGACAATCTACCGAGTGCGCTACTTAATTTGTGGAAGGCCCCAAAAGGAGGGGAGGCTGTCGGGCGCCGGCCGGCGGCCCTCACTCGCCGCCTCGGCCTCAGCGCCGCTCAGCGCCCGCGGACCGCAGGGTAGGCAGCCCGCCCCGGCGGAGTGCGGCCGCGTTGCCTACCCCCCGGGCGCGCGGAGCGCAGCAGCGGAGCCCCGGCGGAGCCTGGCCTAGCCGCCGGGAGAAGTGCTCGTTTGTATGCAAACCGCTTAATTTGGCCGTCTGCCGCCCGGGACAACCCCGGCCTGACATGACAATGAAGTAAATATACACTTGTTTAATTTGAAAATGGATTGGAGGGTCGGCGGCCGCTGGGGCTGTTGCTGTGGCTTGGCTGGGTAATAAATGTTGGAACGCGACGTGTCCTCTGTGCCGTCTTCGTCCTCAAGGCCGCCGCGGTCCACACGACGTCACAAGGGGCTAACACAGGCGCCGAACGTTATTTGTGAAAAAAAGGGGGAATGGTGAGGGGCTTTTGGCGTTCAATACGAGGAAAAAAATACTCCACTTCGTGAAATACTGCTAGGCCGAAGTATCGCTCTTGGTTAAATTTTGAATCATACCATGAGGTTCATTTTGCTTAAGTTTCCTTGCGGTTACGCGTCTGATAAGTACTATTATATTCCGTTAAATACTGCTAAGAACGAGGCATCATTTCGTCCAAATTTCTCATTTGGTCGTATCGGGACAATTTTATACCACTTTACTTGTTATGCGATGCTTGTTTCAATGATGACGTTAATTTTCCGTTTTTAATGAAATTGGCAAATTTTATTTCGCACTATAGTTGAGGAGCAGGTCTGGTGTTCTAAGTTACTATAAAGCAGTACTTTCCTTTCGCCCATACTTGTCCAGACATTATCATTGTGTCTCTACGCTTTTTTACGAGGAAAGACAGAGAAACAAATAACGCTGGCTTAGCTCGGCCATGACGTCAATCGAATCGTAGTCGGCACCCATCTTATCTGTGTTGGAGTTAAAAACTATCTTTGTCTTCTTTTCTTTGCCGCTGGAATAAAAGAGAACGAAGGTGGTGACAGCCCCGAGCCGAGTCGAGTCTCCTTGATTTTCCTTCCTAATTTCACAGAATTGTCGGTGCAGATTTTAATGGCACTTGAGTAATATCGTTTATAGAATACTAGGCATCTCCTTTGCAAATTTCAAACAAAATTTAACAGAAGGAAACACTGTTTTTTTAAAGGCGAAATGACAAGTTCCGTGTGCTTGAAACCTAGAAATTAAAGAAGTCCAAATCCTTGGTCATTCTATAAGGCTTCTTCGTGCCTAAAAAAGAAAAATTGAACCGTGGGGAGCGCTGTGGATTGGCTGGGCTGGCTGCTCTGATCTCAGTCGGCGTTACGCTACATACAGACGGCCGCTCCGGGTTACAGTCGGGGTCGTGTGTGTGTGTGTGTGTGTGTGTGTGTGTGTGTGTGTGTGTGTTGTACCCGGCTTTAATTAGAAGGCTTTTATTGGCGCCGTAACGCCGCTTGACGCTGTCAGCCGTGACGCCGCCGACCCCGTGCGTAAATCCTTCCCCCTCCGAATGTGCCTCGACGACCACCCCCCGCGGCAGGTCAGCCCCGGCCCGTACCCCGCCTGTACCTCCCGTACCCCGGCGGGCCCGTGCACCGCGCAGCACCGCGCGCTCAGCAGCAGCGCTCCGCAGACCGGAACAAATACGTGAACGCGCTCGCTGCCGCCGACCCCGCCGCGTCTAAATATGGCGCCCACGTGCGGTGCGGCGGTGCGGCGACTGCCACGGCGGCGCGCTGCCTGGCGCTGCCTGGCGCTGCCCTCCCTCCCTGCCTGCCCCCGTCGGCCGGGGTGTCGTCCCCCCGTTGTACAGCCGGCTGTCGCGCACGCGGAGTGGCACGCGACAACGGAAACCACTTCTTCTTCGTCGTGTTGCCCTCCCCGACCGCCGCACCGCGCCGCCGCTCCGGAAGGGGCTGCTGACGCTCAGATCGACCGGATACACCCCCGGCCCCGGCGGCCCCCGGCGGCCTCCGGCGGCCCCCGGCGGCCCCCAGTGGTACCCGGGTAGCCGTCACGTCTGCGCCGTCATGCGTTTTGATACGGTACTGCCGGATGGCCCGGCCCCGCCGTTTCCCGCCCTCGTTACCGACCGCTTCTGTTTTTATTTCCGCCCGCTCCCTCCCCACCCGAAACCCTCACAACCCAAATCGAATTCAACGAATTCACCTCGTCAGGCCGGAGCGCTCGCGGGGGGCGGATGTGACGCTGGGATGGGCCTCGCCCAACCGAGGCCACGGCCCTTGTGCGCAAATACAAACGGTGGCCACCATCATCGTGATCCCCATCATCATCATCATCGCCATCACCGCACCACCGCCGTCATCATCATCGTGACCCACCGCCACCATCATCATCATCATCGCCGCACCACCGCACCCCGCCATAATCATCGTGATCACGGCCCCACTGCCATCATCATCTTCATGACTATCCCCACGGAAGGAGTTGGGTCGGTAATCGCAGCGATTCAGCGCGTCTGCGCTCTCGCTTCGGCCGCATTTTGTTTCGCCGAGGGATTCGTACTTGGCGGAAAGTTTGGAAATGAGGGGGGGGGGGGGGGCAATGGTGGCCACAGCAGGTATGTCGATGAAATAACTGCGGAGAAAATTGCCATAGTATGACACGCATGTGTCTACGACCATGTGAATTATTCCTAGGCACTGTAGCCGAGACTGTAGCAGACATCTCCAGCGATGCTCGCGGCTAACCCACGGCGGAGAAGCTGGTCGCCGTGCGATTTCTCATACTGCACCGTTTCAGCTGTGGCAGAGACAAGACAAGTATTCTTGTACTTCTACATCCGTTCTCGAGCTTCGTTGGAAATGCCCGCCACTGGTGATGTTCCTGTGGGTGCGGCGGTGGTGGTAGCGGCAGGTAGCGGTGCACTCTCCGGGTGTTTCCGTGGCCTCCTTATGCTGCGGTTGTTACGTCATTTGGGGACGTCGCCCGCCGCCCCACAGACGGCCAATTGGCGGCAGCTGTCGCTTCTATTCCCCGGCCACCGCAATCACGCGGCGGGACGCGGGGCGCGGCGAGGCGCATCCAGGACCGTAGGACCGTGGGGCGTGGGGCTTCTCATTTGATCTTTTCCAGCCCCCCCCCCCTCCCCCCCTGTCTTCCCCCTACCACCAACCACCAGCCGCCTCTTCTCATTCCTGTCGCCGTCTCACTTCGATGAACAGAGAGAACGAATTGTCGTCGGCCTCTCTCTCTCTTTCTCTCCCAGGCGGTGGCCCCCCTCCTGGAGGCCGGCTAGGTGTAAGAAAGGGAAGCGAAGCGGTCTGGAGGAATTTTGATTTAAGAAAAAGCGGCCGCGCCGCCTCGGCATGCTCTCCCTTTAGCCCCCCCCCCCTCTCCCCCTCCCCTCTTTCTCTTTTCTCTTTCTCTCTTGCCTGTTGGCTTTGGTTTGCGTTGGGGTAATGTCCTATCCTCTTCTTCGCAGCTCCTTGTTTTTTACTCTTTTGGCGAGCGCTGTACGGAGGGGAAAAAAAGGGGGAGGGGGCGTGTGTGGCGTGTGTTGATGTTTTTGGAGTGTGCGGACGTGCTGCGCCCGGTGACCCACTTCTCACAGCACCGCTCGCTTACCCTCTCAGCCCATCGGCTAGGCCCTACCGGCCCTGTCCTATCTGGACGCAGCTTGACCGAGGTTTGAGCCTGGCGGTGCCGTCCACCTTTCTTCTTCTTCTTCTTTTTCTTCCTCTTCAGTTTCTTCTTCTTTTTCTTCCTCTTCTTTTTCTTCTTCTTTTTCTTCTTCTTCTTCTTCTTCTTCAGTTTCTTCTTCTTCTTCTTCCTTTATTCCCTCTCCTATTTCGTCCCGCCGCTCTCCACAGCACGGGACCCCATTCCACCTGTGTTCAGAGGTGGCCCTAAAGGGTTAAGGGTGTCCCAAAAGGGTGTCCCTATCGGCTTCCTTGGCAAGCAGCGTCGTGCCGCCGGGGCCCCGGCTTTGGGGCTGGTCCAACACGCAGGCCGGGCCGGGCCGCTGCCGTGCGGCCGTGCGGACTCTGGGGAGGTGCCCCTGGAATTCACACTTATGGGGGCGCACTGCGGAGAGAAATGTGGAGATATTGATATTGATATTGATTTATTCGATATTTGGTACATTAGGACTAGAGAGCTTGTTCTGACATTAAGTAATCATTAAGTTTAGCTTTAAAGGTATTTACAGTACGACAAGCTCTAATGTAAACAGGCAAGGAATTCCATAAAGAGGGGGCACTGACAGCAAAGGATCCCTTCATCTTATTTGTTCTATGTTGTGGAACAAGTAGGGTAAGCGGAGTATGTCTGTTCTGCCTATTATGCACTTGACTCATGAAGGTGACCATACAGGATAGATAAGTTGGCGAGTTTGACATAATCACTTTGAAAAGAAGCACCATGAGTGCACGCTTCCTTCTATTCTCAAAATTCAGCCATTTGGTTTGCATAAGATACGGAGTAATTCTGCAATCCCATTTTAAGTTATAACTAAACCTTAGGCCGGCATTCTGAACACGCTGTATTAGCAAACTACTTTTGCACGACAAATCAAAGAAAACAGATGAGCAATAATCCAAAATAGGGAAAACCAGGCTATTGACTAGGTGCAGGCGTACAGAGGTTGGTAATAGATCTTTGTGGCGTCTAAGGCACTGCAGAGCACCAATGCTTTTCTTGCAGGCAGATAAGATTTGTGGTTCCCACGTTAGATTACTATTAAACTTCATGCCAAGATTAACAACTTCGTCAGAATAGGGTATTTCAATATTATTTACAATCACAGCAGGTAGAGGATATATTACTTTGTTTATCAACTTGGGATTGCCAATCAAAATAACCTGTGTCTTAATAGGATTTATCCTAAGGTTATGCTTCCCTATTCACGATATCTACGGCTAAATGCAGGTCCTCGGGCAGGAAGGAAATATAATTTTGGAGATCATCGGCATACAGGTGGACTTTCGTAGATTTAAATACAGTATCAATGTCATTCACATATAATAGGTAAAGCAGAGGGCCAAGGATGGAGCCTTGCGGTACACCAAACATTACATGAAGCAAGGAGGACACACAATCATTATACAGGACCTTCTGAGAGCGGCCTGTTAAATAGGAGGCAAACCACTTTGTTGCAGAGAGTGAGAAACCTAGCCATTTTAGCTTTGCTAGGAGCAAGTCATGATGCACAGATGGGAAGGCATTGGAAAAGTCATAAAGGACAAGAAGAGAAAGCTGACGTTTATCCATAGCTTCCCTTAAATCATGTGAGACCTTCAGTAGAGCAGTACTGGTACTGTGTTTACTCTTAAACCCGGATTGGAGAGGATTTAATAAGCCAAACTCATGGAGGTATTTTATCACCTGGTTATGCACAATCTTTTCGAGGATCTTGCTCACAATACACAGAAGACTAATGGGTCTAAAATCTTTAGGGGTACATGGATTGTTTTTTTTCGGAAGGGGTTTCACAAGAGCTATCTTCCATAAGTCGGGGAACACACAGTGCTGTAAGCTATAGTTACAAATATGCAAGATTGCAGGGGTCAGTTCACAAAGACAATTCTTAATAAAAGACAAAGGTATACCATCGACTCCCTTCGCATTACTGCCAATACTGCACGCTGCCTTCATTACGTCATCTGGAGTAACATCGGAAAAATTAAACTGTTCCCTATCTGGCCTAGGTAGGTTCTCGTAGTGCTCGACGGTATTTCCTACAAGACTCGGGTCACACCCTTCAATTTTTACAAAGTGTGCATTCAGTACTTCCGGACTGGGACCGCTAGTTGAGCATGGCACATTTTTGGTTACATTCAATTTCTTAAGATTAGACCACATATCACTGCATGACTTAACATCTTTAAATACGTGATGAGCGTAACGAAGTTTTGCGTTACGCATTGCTTGCTTTACCCTATTTTTAACATTCTTAAAGTGGTTATGAAGAAGTTGGCACTTATTCGAACGATAAAGAGCGTATGCACCATCGCGCACCTTTATAAGAGAACGAATATCGTGAGTCATCCATGGTTTGCTAGGAGCAGAAACTCGAGATGTTCGAAGAGGAGCATGCTTATCGTAAAGACCTATTAAGATTTCATTGAACCTATCAACTTTGTCATTTATATCCGGAAGTTTAAGTAAGTCCTCCCAGGGAGCCAGCTGGGCGTCCTCCCTCAGGCTGTGAAAATTACAATTTCGAAAATCTCTATACTGGAAGGTAGAAGGCTGGTACTTAGGCGTTTTAAAAGAGAAAATTGCCAGCAGTAGGTCGTGGTGTGATAACCCACAGATAGGTAGCTTCATGAAGTGAAGTACTTTGTCATCACAATTTGTGGCAATCATGTCCAGCCAGGAGTCACAGTTGTTCAGATGATAAGTACTACCAAATTCTATTAGAGATAAGTTACACAATTCCAGCATATTATATACAGACCTACCATCGTTAATATCACAGGGGCGTACGCTACCAAAGTGAGCGTTTGCGTCACCAGCAACAACAATGTATTTATAGTCTACGATGAAATTATACAACACATTCTCAAACTCCTCAACAAACCCAGCTTTAGGCGGCCTATAGATACACGCAAACAGTAGTTTAAAGCTATTTGAAGAGATCTCAAGGACAATGTAGTCAGGTTTTGGGTTCTTGGATCTGACTGGGGGCGACACTGATTGACTAAGTACTCGACAAGATAAATTATTTCTAACATAAACAGCAACGCCTCCACCTTCTTGACTAGTCCTGTCTGCAGTAAATAGATTATATCCAACGAGAGGTACATAGTTGTTGGGGCCATTGTACCAAGACTCACTAACTGCGATCACATCAAGCTGAGCGCCGTCAAATAAGTACTGAAACTCAGATATGTGAGAATCATAAGTAAGACTCTGGGCGTTAATATGCACAACCTTCAAGTTGGACTTATACTTTACTTCCACTTCCCTGAGTACACCGTAAAGCTGACTGTCAGTCATGGGTAATAAATGAAATGGATGTACCGTACATAGAAATTAATAAATTACAAGATAACTTAAGAAAGTATAGAAAAGTATATAAATAAATCTGGACATATAGAAGGTATTTAATAATATCAATAATAACAGTATTAACAATATCAATACAAACAGTGGCAATACCAACAATAGCAGTATCTATAATGTTCGGACGCCTTGGGGATAGGCAACCCATTTGGCGGCGGTGCGGGGGGGTATGCAACCCGCAAAGAACAGTATCTCAGGGGCAGGGGGGGCGAAAGAGCACAGCGCAGGACACCGGGTTAGGTCAGCTCGGGTCATGCTAACAGTCTGAGATGCACTATGTCCTTCACCCAATACCTATCACCTCCCTGCACTTTCCGCACGTAAAGTTTTCCGCCTCGCGTCCAAACGTCACTGAGTTTTCGGTCGCGCTTGAGGTCGCGAGCCACCTTGAGCATCTCGCGGTGGGCGGGACACAAGGACTCGTTGATGAACTCGGTTTGTTGTGCTTCGGCCGCGGTCAGACCAGAGAAATGGTCCAGGCGCCCGACGGACAGGTCTCGTTTGACGCGGCGCGCCTTCAGGATCGCCTCCTTGTCGGACTTGCGCAAGAACCGAACCAAGATGAGAGAGAGAGAGAGAGAGAGAGAGAGAGAGAGAGAGAGAGAGAGACAGAGAGAGAGAGAGAGAGAGAGAGAGAGAGAGAGAGAGAGAATTGAATTGAATTTATTGGGTAATAGTAGTACATAAGACTTTTAGTCTTGTTGTTGTACATCATAAGCGCTCATTAGAAAAACAGTTCAGTAATATTGAGCAGAAAACATTAGTACCGGTAATACAGAGAGAGAGAGAGAGAGAGAGAGAGAGAGAGAGAGAGAGAGAGAGAGAGAGAGAGAGAGAGAGAGAGAGAGAGAGAGAGAAGTGACGCGATTGATCTCACCGATCGGTTTTTTTTTTTTTTTTCGTTTTTTTTTTGTTGCTGTTGTCCGGGACGACGACGGACGACGATGAAGGACTATAGCCAAAAGAACCCGTAAGGCGGGGTTTGCAGTGCGGGGCGATTAACCCTTTTCCGCAGTAAAACCTCTCCTCCCTGCCGCGCAGCTGCGGCTGCACTGTCACTTGACGCCCCGCCCCGCCCCGTCCCGTCCCGCCCTGCCACGCCCCTTCCCGCCCTGCCACGCCCCGTCCCGCCCTGCCACGCCCCGCCACGCCCCGCCACGCCCCGCCACGCCCCGCCCCGCCACTGCTGCGGACGTCGCCAACTGTTCCCCCGGCAAATCGCTCTGGTGCCATCAGGCATAGTGGCTCCCTTATTTGCGCAGCCCGCCACTCCCCGCCACCGCCGCACTGCCGCGACCCACCCGTTTTTATGCCGGAGGTTTACCCTCGCCCCCGCCCTGCTGCTGCTGCTGCTGCTGCTGCTGCTCTGGCGGCTGGAGTTGCCCAGGGATTACGCGTGGAATCGGAATTTGAGCGGAGAGGCAAAAGAAAGCTCAGGTCGTGTGGTAGGACACTGTTAGAATATAGTATCAACGACAGTACTTCGAGGTTTTGGTAAAAACTAAGCGATCGAAAATATTTTTCTGTGTACGCTGGTAAAACTAAGGCCCTTTGCCCCATTGAGGCGTAGTATACATCCAGAAACGGTCTGTTTTCACGCCGTAATTGAGCGTTATTGTACGCTATGCCTTATTGGTTGGGGCGTAGTAGAATAACGCCTCAGTTTTACCAGTGTTTGTAACCATAATACAGAGACACTTTCAGAAATAATGAAAGCGGTGTATTTGTGAGCGTGCTGCCCTCCAGTAAGTTAGGCCGTCCTCTGGAGAACACAACACGCTTGTCGGCTCGGCGCACAACTCAGCGTGTGTGTGAGTGAGTGTGTGCGTGTGCGCGCGTGTGTGGTTTTCCCTTTTCTTTCCCCTCTGTGCGCGCGAAGTCTTGACGAAGTCACGCGTTTCCGCGGGTGTCAAGTTTCTCTTCCGTGCGGGGCGATACACGGCCGCGCCGCCCGGCACTCGTCCCCGCACCACCCCACCTTTGTGGGAAGTTTTCAGGATTGTGTGTTGCGTGTGTCAGAGTGAGAGAGAGAGAGAGAGAGAGAGAGAGAGAGAGAGAGAGAGAGAGAGAGAGAGAGAGAGAGAGAGAGAGAGAGAGAGAGAGAGAGAGAGAGAGAGAGAGAGAGAGAGAGAGAAAGAGAGACGAGATTGACGATGGCATCTGCCCTCCTTCATATTCCCCCGCCCCCCTTTCCCCCAGCAGGCTGACGGAGGGGTGGATGTGAAGGAGGATCTATAGAGCGCGCCAGATCGGTACGTAGGTCTGATATTATTTCCCCTGTAAAAGCTTTTAGCGAAGGTAACAATTTTGAGGGGACATTTGAGGGGACGTGCCTTTTTGGTACGTGTGTTTTCAGTATTGGGACAACTTTTTACTTTTGATGAATTTTTTAACTGGGCGTTTTTCCCGCCCCTCGAAAAGCAAGTGCAAAGCACAATTTATAATAGCTTTCAATTATGATACGTTTTTTAAAATTGTAGGTTTTATCTGGGTGGGTGGCTGCTGCGTCCCGCGCAGCGTCCCTGCCTCCGCCTCTCAGATGTGTTCCGCTCCGAACCGCAGCAGCGTGGGAAGCAGTTCGTTATTTTGCCAGCAACTCGCTGCGATCCAATAAAAGTATTCGTCTTTTTTTCTCGACGACCGATGCGCTGCGGGGCTCATCGAGTACAAACCCGCGGGCCCGGCCGGCCCGGAACTCTCTCTCTCTCTCTCTCTCAGTCTCTCACTCTGTCGCGGTCCCGCACCCGCCGTGTCGTGCCGCGTATAATTGAGAGAGACAGAGAGAGAGAGAGAGAGAGAGAGAGAGAGAGAGAGAGAGAGAGAGAGAGAGAGAGAGAGAGAGAGAGAGAGAGAGAGAGAGAGAGAGAGAGAGAGAGAGAGAGAGAGAGAGAGAGAGAGAGAGAGAGAGAGAGAGAGAGACGTTACTTTGCTCGGGTCTCGCGCTGCGCTGCCCGGGTGTTCGGCCCTCCCGGCCCGCGGCCCTGCTGCTGCACTTTGCACACACATGCTGCTAGTGAGAGGTCTTTCAATCTTGATTTCTCTTTGTTCTCCGCGTCCCATCTTTTTATATTTTCCCTTGTTCTTGCCCTTTTCTCCAGCCTCTCCACCCGATCGCTGCTGTTCGGAGTTTCGTCCGAGATTGCACAACTCAGTCAGACTTTTACATCGGACTGTAAAACATTTATGTGTGTCCGCGTGCTGGGACCTTGGCCCAGTGGGTGGCGGGGCTGGTAGGCCCCCTGCGGGGCCCCCTGCGTCCCCTCGGGGCCCTGTGCGATCGCCAGCCGATTCCGGTCCGATTTTGTGTTGGCTGGGTGCGTGCCTCGGACAGAGTCCCGGCTGCGTTTGCCGGTTACTCGCTCTCACCGCATATGTACATTTCTGTCACACTCCCCGCAATGTGCAGCGTCCTAATGGCCTCAGGAATAGACGTATTCCGCCCAGTTTCCCGCCGCCAGTCGGCGATGACGCCGCCAAGCGCCTGCGGCTGACAAGGGTAGGCCAGCCCGCACGACACGCGTGCATGCGCAAGTCGTGGTTGCCTACCGAGCAGACCGCCTGAAACGGATCATGGTTGGCGCATCTTTACATCAGCTTCTTCCAAAGATACCGAGAACACGGGCTGAAATGGAGCCGAATAAAGTCACTCGGACAGCCTGATCAGCCATGCGATTTCTCATAGTAGCCGTTTCCGCTCGGGGAGTATTCTTGTTCTTCAACATCCGTTCTCGAGCTTCGTTGGGAAATCCTGTTCTTATGGGCCCGCCGTGGCGGTGGCGGGTGCGTTTTAGTCGGCAGTGCCGGCGGACCAGCTGGTCCTCCCCTCCCCATCCCCCCAGGCTGGCGGTCGCGCACAAAAGGGGTTGTTGAGCCCACTTGTGCAACGCGATCCCCGCCCGCGGGCAGCCAGCAGGCAGCAAGCGGGCAGCCAGCGGGCAGCCAACAGGCAGCCAGCGGGCAGCCAACAGACAGCCAGCAGACAGCCAGCAGACAGCCAGCAGACAGCCAGCAGACAGCCAGCAGACAGGCAGCAGGCAGCCAGAAGGCAGCCATCGGGACATCGGGCACATTGATTGAAAAGCTCTGTCCATCCGGCTGGAGTGCGCTGCGGTGCTGTGGCCATGGCTGCGGTGCTGCGGCTGCCGCTGCCAGTGGTGGCGGGGCGGCCGGTGTCGGCACAGCCCGGCACAGCCCGGCACAGCCCGGCACGGCCGGTGGGTACGCGACACGCGCGACACGATAACTTGTCCTGTGTGTGCGCGGCCGCTGGAAGTTAGATTGCGTGGCGGTGGTGGGGAATGCTGTGGTCCACGCCCTGCCCCCGGCCGCCCCCCGGCCGCCCCCGGCTGCCCCCGGCCAGTAGGAAAGGGGAAAGGCGAGGCCCCAGTGAAGGGCGAGTCCGGCCCGGTCCGGCCGGCCCGGGCCCCCTCGGGCGATCTGCCAGCCTCCGCCACTAATGGGAAAACCAGTGGAGCGCGGAAAACCGATTGCGTTTATTCCGACGACGGGCACAATGAAGAAAAAAAAACTCTTTCCCTTCTAGCAGACGCCGCGCCGCCGCCGCCGCCGCCGAACGGCGCTCAATAAATGGTCGTTGTTTATTCGATTGGTCCGTGTTTGTTGGGGCGACACCTTGGCGGGGGCAGACCGAGGACGTCTCGTCCCCGCGCTACTCCCCTTTTTACTACCGCTTTACTACCGAGACACCCTTCATTACTCTTGTTCACTGCATTCCATTTTTTATGTGGGTGCCGCATATTCTTTTGGGCAAGGCCGTACGAGGCGACCTTTTACATAATCCAAGTGTACCGAATCTGGGGATAAACAGTTGTTATTCTAAAATCTAATCCTCCGGCATAGCGGCCGGGTTCGGGGGGAGGGGAGGGCTTTATCTTGGCCTATCTGGGCGGGCCGGGCCGCTTTGTGGCCGGTGCGGCTGCGGCTACGTCCTCAGGTGCCGCCCCCCGCCCCGCCCCCCGCCCCCGGAATAGGCCTGCCAGGACTGCTGCTGCTCGGGTATTCTCCTCGCAACGCCCTCTCAACTCAATCAAATGGCTCTGCGAACGGAATTTAATTATGCCCGCGGAGGCTGTCCGAGTCCTGCCAGCGTCCTCCGCGCACCTCCACGCGCCGAATATATCGGCGGGGTGATACGGAGCAGTCGACATATATGCGGGCGCGGCGGCGTCGTAAAAAGGGGAGAGGGGGGAGGAAAGGGGGGTAATACTTTCGGTCGTTTCGCATAGAATGGCGTCGGGTCTATTTGCAGTTGAGAAAATTAACCGCCCGGGTCCGTATAAAATTTTGATGACGCTCATCTCTCGCGCGGAAACAGACGGGGGTGAGAGAGGGGGGGGGGTAGAATCGTCGCTAGCGACGCGCGCTCTCGTTTATTGCGTGGGTCTACATTTCGTTTATGGTTACAACATGAGAAATCAGCCTCGCGTTAGGGCCGGCGGGCCCTCCGTGGCCCTCGATGGACCCTCTGCGGGGCCCCTGTGTGCCCTCGGTGGCCCCCCTGTTGTCCCCGGCTGCCCCTCACAACGCTAATTGTCGCCACGCAGGTGCGCTGTTTTCCACGCGGGTATCGGCAGCCGTCGCGATGTAGTATAATTGGATGAAGGGTTTCTAAATGTCGACACTCTGGAAACTTGTTACACCCCTTTCAAAAGCAATAACCACCTTTCGCTCTCTTTCTTTCCCTCTCTGTTAATTTTTTTTTAATTTGTTCAGTATTACGCTTAAAATTTTCAGGGGAAAAATGGCAGGAGAAAATTTATTTAATTTTTCAATATAGGCTAGTGTAGAAAACATAGAGAGCAGCGTGTCGAGTTTTTTTTGTTGTTGTTGTTCTTTTTAAGCATCGGGGACTTGTTGGGAAAATCACCGGTAAAAACTGGACTAGAAATTTGGCGCACCTTCGCAGAAATGACCTCCGTGAAAGATGAGGTCTGCAAATGACACCACATTTTGGTGGCCGCAACCGCCCCGCCTCCCCGCAGCGGCTGACGGGAACAAATATCGGTGTAACGAGTAAGTGACGCTCAGGCAGGATGGGCCGCCGGACAGGAGCCCAGCCCGGCCCAGGGGGGCCAGGGGGGCCAGGGAGACCCAGCCCTCCCGTGGGACACAGCAGCACCTGCAAGCGCCTTGCTGGCGCCCCTACGAAAAGACTACGGTTTTACTTCTCTGTGTGTGGGGGGTTGTTTTTTGTTGTTTTTTCCGTCTTCTTTTTACCGAGCTTTAGAGGTGTTCTATCTTTTTGTCTAAGGGACAAGAAGTTTCACAGGCCAGTCAATTAAGGGAGTGAGTGAGGCGGGGCGGGGAGAAGAAAAGGGGGCGGGTTGGGTTGGGACGGGGCGAGTCTTCCTTCCCTTGCGAAGTTTCCCTTGTTCGTTGGGGATTATGTGATTTACGGAGAAAGATTGTGGTTTTCCTCCCACACAAATGTCAGTGTCTCTTTCCCCCTTCCCCTCCCCTTCATTAGTGACACGTCCAATATTGGTCGGCGTGTTGGTTTGTGTCCCATCGTGGGGACAGTGCTATATAAAAATAACAAGGGGGCCGGGCCGGCTTGTTTGCTGGCCTGCCTCCAAAGGCGGTGCCGCCGCCGGGCCGCCGCGCAGGTGGCTGTGCTGTTTGTGTCGGAGGATTGCCTCTGCTCTGGGGGCCTCGGCTTCTCTGCCGGGCTCGGGTTGCCTCGGCCTCGGCCTTGGCTGGTCGTGCCGGCATCCGGTGGGTCTATGACTGTCCATCATGGAACTTCTAGATTTTTTCCAATTTATTTTACAGTTCTAAATGCAGTTGCATAGACGCCTACTTTAAGACTGTAGTGCCTCGCTTTAACCAAGTCTTATAGCTCTGTGCGTTTTTTGTGGGTTTTCTTCGTCTGGGTGCTCCCCTGCTGGTACACCTTCGGGACCTGCTGAGATCGCGGCTGGGGCAAGTGAGGCGAAATCCTCTCGGAATCTTTTCAGACCGACCGACCGCCATCTCCGATCCGATCCTAATTGCTATTTTTCTCCGACATTGCCCCCTCCCTGCTGCAATATATCTCGAGACGTTTGGTTGGGAGCTCCGTACCGTGTCGTGCCTCGCCGTGCCGTACCGTGCCATACCGTGCCGTGCCCAAGGACAAGCGACGAGGGAACCTGGTTTCCGGAGGAAGCGGAGGGGAGGGGGCGGGGGGGGCGGGGCGGGGCGGGGCGGGGCGGGGCCCGGCCGGGCGGCCGGAGGAGGCGCTTGCCGTGGGATTTGTTGCGGTGGAGCCCGAGGAGTCCTCCGGCCCGGAAATGACGCTTGAGCAGTCATCGCGCGGGACCGGTTACAAAAACCCAGTAGGGCCGCGACGGCCCCGACTCACTCGAGAACGCTTTAGCGGGGCTGGATAATTGAAACGAGGGGCCGAGTGGAATCGGCTTCATTTTTGTTGGCCCGCTCTAGCCCGTCTCGTCTGCGGTTTCCCCTCAGCAGAGAACCCCCCAACAGCAAAGTTCCATGACGCCCCTTTTTATTTTCCTCTTTTCTCCCATTCCTTTCTCTCCAAACTCACTGCTTGAGCTGTTTCGGGAAAAAAAAAATATTCTATTTTTTTTTTATTTGAAATTATAATTGTCTGAATTGCACGCCTTATCGTAATGAATGGTAATGGATTGGGCGACTGGCCGCGCCTCGGCCGGCTCGGCTCCGCTGCGGTGCCCACTAATTTTCCCCTTGCACAATGCGATAGTTGAGCCATAACTCAGACGGCGGCCGCTGCTGTGAGCCCCGCTGTGAGCCCGCTGTGCGCCCGCTGTGCGCCCGAGGAGCCTACTGCTGCAGAGCCTTTTGCTTTGTGAGGGGCCGCCGGGCCGCGAATACCAAGTGGTTTAATGGATATCGCGGCGGCGGTGTGAGGTGACGGCGGCGCCACGCAGTCTGGGGGAACGGGGGACCCGGTGGGACCCGGTGGGACCCGGTGGGACCCGGGGGACCCGGGGGGGGGGGACCCGGGGGGGACCCGGGGGGACCCGGGGGGGGGGGGGGGGGGGGGGGGGGGGGGGGGGGCCGGGGGGACCCGGGGGGACCCGGGGGGGACCCGCAGCAGGCGCCCGGAGGACCTGGAAACGCCCGGCGGTAGGGCCATGGCCGTGTCCCCCGCCAGCAGGCGCCAGGGTCCAGCAGGAGGCCCACCAGGATCGCCGGCCGGCGATGTACATAATTCGGCCTCATATGAATTTCAGTATCCGGGCGCGTCGTGGCGCACGCTGCTGCCCTTACCCTCCCCGAGTCCGGCCGGACTTGTTTATGCTCTTTCCCAGGCCGGGGGCGGCGGCCGGGGGCAGCGCGCCCCAAGTGGGAGATGGCCAGGCCTTGAATACCTAACGCGGCCCCGCGCGGTTGTTGTTTGTGGCCGCCGAGGGTAGGAAGTGTGTGCGGATTGGGTCGGCGTTATACGACATGCGGGACATAGCGCGGCCGGGACGGACCGGAGCCGGCCGGAGACGGCCTCGGCAGACCCGCTCCGCTCCCCCTCGCCGAACAACATCCTGCAGAGAAGATATTGCCGTTGCCGGGCGGCACCCATACGCGGCGGGCCTGTGCTGTGAGTATCCCGGACAGCATAGGTTCCCGCCGGTTCCCGCCCATTTGTCCCGCCCGGCCCGCAGCGCCGCGCTGCCCTGCTAGCTAGCTGGCCTGTCATACGGTCGCCTCGGCTGGCTGGGCTCCCGAACGACCGAAACACGGTTCATTTCGCCGCCCGGCCAAATTTGCATAGAGATCATGTGAAAAGAGGTGCAGCCACCGTGCTGGAGTGTGGACCATGGTCACCGCAATGCCGCACCGCCGGCCCCGTCCTTTTTCGCCCCCCCCCCCCTCGTCCCCCGTGCCCCCATCCTCCCCTCTGTATTGTTACGCGCGGTGACGCAGTGGCTACGCCCCGCTATGTAGAGGGAGATGGGGGAGGGGGGCTGGCTATCGTCCAATCAGCTGGCAACGATTGGCATTCAGTGCAGTGCGCTGGGGGCGCGGTGGGGGCGGGGGGGGCTGTGGGGGGGGGGTGGGGGCTGCGGCGGTCCAACGCTGTGTCAAAAGGTGGGCGCGGACTCACCAGTATTCACCCCCGTCGCTCTGTCCGCGTGCCCAATTCCGCTTTTATTCCTCTTGGTCGTCTTTGGAACGTTCGCCGCATATACACACACACGCTGTGGCCCCTGGTCTGGTGCCCCCCCCCCCCCCCCTCTCTCTCTCTCTCTCTCTCTCTCTCTCTCTCTCTCTCTCTCTCTCTCTCTCTCTGATACCGTCCCTCCCGCCTTCACTTTTTGGGTCGAGCCCAAATCATGACCCTAATAATTTCAGCCAGTTCCCGCCCCCCCCCGGCCCGGAGCGCCATTACAAGTCCCCAGAGGTCGCGATCCGGACAGCCGAATGGTAAATATTGTATTTATGTGTTGTGGGCCGATCGCGCCGTTGTGCGATGGGTGTGGTTCGTACCCCCCCCCCCCCCCCCCCCCACACACACACACTCCATTGGCTGTCGCAGCGAGAGGGTTTTTGGTGAACCCAGACTTGTGATGCCCGTAGTTTTGCTATCGCACAATATATATAGGCTAGGGAACTTCGTTTTTCTGGGCGCGTCGTCCTCTCTTTGATCAAATTCCACCAAAAACTGGCCTAGCAGTTTCGTCCAAGAGAACAAGTGTAAACAAAAGAATCAAAAATTAGATATGGTGTGAAAAATTACGCCGCGACGTTTTATGTATCTGTCGACTCTTCATATCGCTTGTTTTTGTCTCTCCCCGCTCCGAGCGTAGAATGTAGGAGAGGCGGTGAAATTTAAATGAATTTGATGTGATATTAGGAAGTGGTTGGACCGTATAAAGTGTGTAAGTCGTCCCGCTCCTGGGTGCCCCTGGGTGCCCCTGGGTGCCCCTGGGTGCCCCTGACCCGGGATGGGGAGCCTAGTGGCCTAGTGGACTGGCTGTCATCAGGCCTGATGGTTTATGCATTCGGCCTACACTCTCGCCTGCCGTCTCTGCGTCGGCACGCTCCCCGCCCTGCCTGGCTCCGTCACCGTCCTGGTCGACTTTATCCGCACAAACTTGTTCCAAGTTTGTCTTACGAGTTAAGACTCTTTCCCCTCGTTCATAATTTTTGGTAAATGCCTCGCCCAATAGATTGGACATTATTTACTTTTTTTGCCATCCAGGACGTTGCAAAGAGAATTTTATTATTCAATTTTCGTGAAATTCCGGCATCCTTTCTTATCAACTTGGTTGGTGTTGGATCGAAATAGGCCGTTTCGCGCCGTTTCGCTGACTTTCCCCGCCTTTTCGGGGCGTCTGCATTGCCCGTCCGGCGGTAGGCTAGGCCCGCCTGCCCGCCTGCCGCCAATTCATCAAGGACCAAGAGTTGTAGTCCGCCGCTAAGTTTACGACAATCCTCTAAGAGCGCGGCGCGTTCACTGCGCCCCGCCGCACCCGCTGATATGCATTAGTTATCAAGTTTGAGAAGGGGAAAGTTCGGGCGCCAAGGCCTCGTGTAAGTCAGGCATCGCGCCGCCTCTGAGGTGGGCCTCGGCCGTGCTGTGCCGTGCGGCGGGGCGGGGCGGGCCGGGCCGGGCCATGCGAGCAGCCGCCCGAGCCGAGCCAGGTCCCTTGGTCATTTCTCAGAGACGCGTCCCCCGCCTGGTCGGGTCGGGTCGGCTGAGCTCCACTCGTCATCTGTGGACGGCCCCCGCACGCCACACCCCCTTCGCCACAAGCCGTGCCGCCGTCCGCGGTCCATGCAAAAATCTGCGGTCGTTGTAACGCCATTCCCCCTCGCTCTGCACCGCTCTCTTTTGTGTTATGGCCAATTCCGACCGCTCCTCCCCCGCGCTGCTTTCGGCCGGGGGAAAAAAAAAGAAGATCCAGTCATGTCAGTCACAAACGACTCTCTCTCTCTCTCTCTCTCTCTCTCTCTCTCTCTCTCTCTCTCTCTCTCTCTCTCTCTCTCTCTCTCTCTCTCTCTCTCTCTCTCTCTCTCTCTCTCTCTCTCTCTCTCTCTCTCTCTCGCTGTGGCCGGACCGCACAAATGAGGGGGCTTTTGGATGAAAATAGACAGCAAGTTGTCGACCTTTTCTGTGCTTTATTTCGAGGGCCAAACGGCCACTGCGGCTCCGGCAGGCTCCGTCCTCCCTCCTCTAAATGATGGGCTCGCCTCTCTCATGGCTCGACCGTCCCGGCAAGTGCAGAATGTGCGTTTTATATCTCGGTTTAGCTTGCGGTCATTTCGTGGACTACGTCGTCCTGTGTGTGTGTGTGTGTGTGTGTGAGAGAGAGAGAGAGAGAGAGAGAGAGAGAGAGAGAGAGAGAGAGAGAGAGAGAGAGAGAGAGAGAGAGATCGTCAGCAATGGGGCTTTAAACAGTTGCGGATGTCGATGTTGTCGAAGGACAGTGTGCTTCCATCCCGCCCGCAGCCGGTGCCGAGGTCGGTGGTTGGCGAGTGCTATTGCACCACGACAAGGTCATCTCCCCATCCCCCTTTCCCCCCTAAACTCTCCTCCCGAAAAATAGGCGTTGCCTATTCCCTCCCAAAGTCTGGCTAGTCTGGCTGGCTACGTCCCATGCGGTGCCAGCCCTGGTCAACCGGAGTGACTCGGTGCCCCGTGTCATCTCTCGCTCTCTGCCTCCCCATTTCTCTCTTTCTCTATGTCTTTTTTTTTCTTTCTCTCTCTCACTCACACACTCTCTGTTGAGACTGCCGCCCTCGCCAACATCCCTCAAACTTTGTTGGTGCGGAATTTCCTCCACGCAGTTTTCTTTTTCAAGTCGGCGTGGCGTCACTTTTGCCGTCGGCTGCTCTCCCCCCCCCCCCCCCCAACCGTTCTCTGCCTATATCCCTTTCTCTACCTTGATCACTCGTTCCCCGTCTCAGTCTTTCTTTTTCCACCCCAGCCCTCTCACGTTCTTATATATTCTAATGCTAATCCTCCGATGCTTGCCTTGACCGATGCTTTTGTTCTCATTGTTGACTATATCTTTGTCCTTTTTTTCACCCCCTCCCGTTTTGCACATTCCTCTCTCCTCTCTTTTTGTTGTCCTTTTTATCCTTTCTCCAAGACGACCCCCATCCACCCCTCTTGCCACTATTCAGGTATTATGCAGGTCTCCTTTTGTCCCTGTTTCAATTTCCACCCCCATGTTTGCGGTGCGATGGCGTTGGCGCTCGTGGCGCCGCCTGGCGGCCTGGCGGGGCGGCCGGGGCCGCGCCGGAGACGACGAGACGCAGCGAAATTAATTTGGTCGGCTCAAGTCTTACAAACATGCCAAGAACAAGCCAAAAGTCTTTCCACACCGGGTCTCTCTCTCTCTCTCTCTCTCTCTCTCTCTCTCTCTCTCTCTCTCTCTCTCTCTCTCTCTCTCTCTCTCTCTCTCTCTCTCTCTCTCTCTCTCGCCCTTGCCCGTTTTGTCTTTCTCGCTCCGTTTTTTTTTCTGCACCGCGGAGTTCGTTTAGCGTCTTGACTCGTCAAACCCCCCAAAGGAACCGGAGGGGGGGGGGGGGGGGCTCCACGCGCCGCGTCGCGGATCAAAGCCCCGCAAGCGCCAATCAAAAAGGAGCAAGTTAATTTCCGATACGCTGAAAAAGGGCCTTTGTTTCTGCTCGTGAAAGATCCGTCATTGTGGAAGGTAAATCAGCGGGCGGCGCGTGCGCTGCGCAGTGTCAAAGCGGAGGTAATGAGGGGGAGGTCCCGCTGGACAGGGGTCATCAGGCCGGGGCGGGCCGGACGCTTCCCTCGGCTCTTTGAGCTCGCGGCGCCCACAACGGCCCCCGCAGCCCCCGTGGCCCCGCGCGTCCTCCTGGCGGACCTCTGGAGACGCCGCCTGTTGTGCCGTCCCCAGCCCCCACAGTCTCCAGCAACAGCGATTTCTCCAGATCTTCTCCAGCTGGCGGCGTCTTTTTTTGAGAAGCAAGAGTAGCTGTATCTCCAAGGAGGCAACGGTAAAAGCGCCTTTCACTGCCTCGTCGGTATCAAATGAGAGCGAGCGAGCATACGCTCTCTCTTCTCTCTCTCTCTCTCTCTCTCTCTCTCTCTCTCTCTCTCTCTCTCTCTCTCTCTCTCTCTCTCTCTCTCTCTCTCTCTCTCTCTCTCTCTCTCTCTCTCTCTCTCTCTCTCTGTCTCTTCCTCTCGCTTCGACGATTAATGAGTCGGCAACAAGATGAATGGTGTGTCGCATCTCGTTGACGATGCCTGTATATGTATGTGTGTTTGTGTGCGGAAGTGTATGAATGTGTGTGTGTGTGTGTGTAAAGATAAGATTTGCTTGTATGTGCTCTTTTTTATATTATTGTTCGCCTAAGCGTTTATCAGTTTAAAAAAAATTTATGCGGCATGATTGTATAGGCTATTATATCAGCCTATCTTTATCAGCCGATTCGTTGCATGAAACAAGTAAAATAATGGGTGATATCGTTGGTGCTGTCAGTGAGTCGTCTTGTCCGGAGGGGGAGGGGGAGGGGAGGCGACGTAATTGTAGTGTGCGCGGCGCACTGGCTGCTTTCATTAATTCCCGAGCCGCTTGTCCCGCAGAGCTCGGCGCGTCTTGCTGTAGTGGCACGCCGTTTGTTTGCTCTATGAATGCAGCCCGCCTGAATGCCTCACTCGATGGTCGTCGCTCGCTGTTGGGGTGGGGGCGTTGCGGGGGCGGGGGGAGGGGGGGGGGGCTGCGCGGGGGATGGCATGGAAGACCATACCCTCCGTTGTTCGCTGACGGACGCGCTTCTCCCCGGCCCTCATTGCGATCAAAATGTGTCAATCGCGGTTATTAATGGTTTATTTCTTTTCTTCTTTTTTTCCACGGCTCGGCATAGCGCGCTTTTGATAGCCCGCGGCAGCGTTCCGGAAAAATATTCCGGAACAACGGGGACGCATGGCCATTAATTACACGTTGTGTTAACGCCTCTAGCCCCCGCTGCACGGTGTAGTACGTCATCATGTTCGGATCTCGTCAGCGGCCCCCGCGGCCCCCGGGACCGGGGGACCGGGGCCCCAGCCACACTCTGCTTGCGGCCGCTTGTGCCGTGTGTTGGCGGCGCGAGCAGCAGTCGGCAGACGTGTTTCATTATACCAGGTGTATCATTGGGTTTCGGTTTTAGGCAGTAAGCACTATCTCCGTCTCTTTCTGTCTCACGCGTCTGGCCGAGCCAGAAAGAGTGGCGCGGGTGTGTTGCGGGACTGCCTAAAACCGAAACTGCCGGGGGCCAATGATACACCTGGTATTGATAGTTATGCCGCCAAAGACCCTGCGGCTGTCTTCTTCTTCTTCGTCTTCTTCTTCTGAAAGGGAAGGGGGCCTCACTCGTTGTCTTTAAAGAGGCCGGAATAATTTGACTAGCGCAGTTGTCGCGTCAAACTATTCGCCGCGGGCGCCTTCGCTTCTAGCAGGGGGTGGGAGTGGGGGACCGGCTGGCTGCTGCTGCTGGGCGGACCTGCTTCCCTCCCCCCCCCTACCCCCTCTCGTGTTGTTCCTCATTGTTCCTCAAGAAATTCGAATCCCAGGGCACTTTGGTTTATTAACTCATGCCTAGCTCTATTATGCCACATCCCCACCCCTTTCCTACCCCTTGGCCGGCCACCCTCCTTCTCTCTCTCCCTTCCTCTTTCCCTTCCTCTTTCCCTCCCTCTCTCCCTCTCTGTCCGTCCTGCTTCCTGCTGACGAGTGTCTGCCGTGTGACGTCAGTCAGTACTACTTCTGCAGTGCGACGCATTACGCATGCCAAATGGGAAGTACACGGCCGTGTGCAGCTCCACCTGTGTGTGCGCGCGCGCGTTTGTGTTTGTGGGTGCGTGTTTGTGTGGGTGCGTGCGCGTGTATGTGTGTGGGTGCGTGTGTGTGTGTGGGTGCGTGTGTGTGTGTGGGTGCGCGTGTGTGTGTGTGGGTGCGTTGGGGGACCGGGGAGTTGCGTTGGGACGCCCGCCGCCCTCCCTCCTCCACTCAACTTGAAAATGAATCCGACGAGGATAGCAAGCGCGTTCTCGCTTACAGCGCACAAGTTTAAGAGCTTAATTCACGTCGTCGCGCTGTCCTGCTGCAGTGTGAGCGTGTACCCTTTCGCCCTGCCATGTGTGTGTGGGCGCGCGCGCGCGTCACTCGTGCCTTCTGGATTTAAAAGCGCGTACGGGTTAGCCGATGTAGCAACCCCGGCTCGGCAAGTAATTGTTCTTAGAGGGTGAGGGGCCCCCCAGTGGCACGCCGCCTGCACTGCGCAGCGGTTTCCCTTCCAGGCAGCGCCACTCCACAAGCTACCGTCATGCTGTCTGGTTTTTAAAAACGCTCTCGTTCTGCCCTCTCTGCCCTTCATTTTTTTTTTTTTTTTTTTTTTTTTTGCTTTTTGCCCGCTCTATGAAAGATTTGGGTGGGGGGGGGGTGAGTGGTAGCAGAGAGAGAGAGCGAGCGAGTTAGCTCTCTCCTCCGACCCACCACCTGGATTGGGGTATTTGCATTTTCATATTCGGGGCATTACACCGGTCGCGCTTTATTCAAGGAGCGAGGAAGCGGGGCGGGGCGGCAGGAGCGGCAGAGGACTCGCCCCTCTCTTCTCATACAAAGCGGCCGAGCGGGGTGAGCTAACCGAGCGCAGGTTTTTCCTCTCTTCCCTAAATGAAAGGTATTGTGTTAGTCCTGAGGGGCCGAACTCCTCGAACCCTCCTCGCCCAGTTGAACACAGGAGGATCTAGCAGCCCAGTCTGGTCGCGCGCGCTTGCTCGGCGGCGAAGAACGAGCGAGGGGGCTGGATCGTCCTGTAAGTGCAGGTAAAAAAGTCTCGATGGCAAAAATAATCAGAGTAGGTGAAAAAGTTAACACCAATCAAAAAAAAATGGCAAAAAAACAGCAAATTAAGTTGTTTTTTTTTTTTTTGGGGGGGGGGGGGGAATGCCTAGTTTTGAGAAGGGTGTGATTTTTTATTATTTTTTTACCTGCATGTGATTGTTTTACCAGCCTGATTCTTGTACCTGCACTTACCCGACCTTCTCTGTGAACAACCATCGCGGCGTCATCCGCTCGCGGAGGAGGAGACATCCGGGGATATTCTGCGCACGCTTTCCCCCCCCCCCCCCCCCCCCTTCCCTGTTTCATCTCGCTGCTTGGCGTACTGTGTGTGCGTGTGTTTATTAAATCTGGTGGATTCCCAGCTTGGCTTATCTGTGATGCGGACATGTTGTTGACGCGTGCTGCTTATGTGTTGCAGAGGACCCCGAGGTGGTACGGGCCGCGGAGGAGGCGCGCCGTCGGCAGCAGGCCGAGCAAGAAGGTGAGTACACTGCCACAGCCTCCTTTCATTTATGTTTGCCTTTTTTTTCCTTTTTTTTTTTTTCTTTGAACGGTTCGCCTCTGCAGGACCTTTCATAGCTAGTCAAGTGGTGAGCAAAGTGACGCCATTATTTCTTAAATTACTCTGCCTCCCATTGTCTTGCGCGTCGCGCGCCGAGCCGAGAAGGAAAAGGGAAAGAGAGAGAGAGAAAAAAATTGTGGGACGTTTTGTCTGTGCGGTGAGGCTTTGCCGGCTTTGCGACGCGCCGTGCACGGAGGTGTCGGCTGCTCTATTGGCCGTGCTGCGGCGGGGAGATAGTGGCCGGATAGTAGTTTGCATCGAATGGAACGGCGCTGATAACAACAGCAGCGGCGCCGGCTTGTTGCAGCGCTGAGCGAGACAACGCTGTTTCCGAATCCCGTCGCCACTAATGAAGCTCTTATGCAAAAGCGGGCGCTGCTGCTGCTGCTGATGATGCTGCTGCTGCTGCTACTGCTGCTACTACTACTACTGCAGATGATCCACTGCGAAGGAGGGCGCGAAGCGTAATGATAACAGCGTCGTGCACACTCCCTTTTATCATTTTTTTATATATTTTTTTATGCTTCTTGCCAGAGCACGACGATGAGGAAGAGGACGTCTACGACGAGGAAGAGGAAGGCGGCGCCGTCAACTACTCGGAGCAGGAACTCCAGTTCCCGGACTTTCTGAAAAGGTGAGCTATCGGGCTGCCTGCCGGCGTCTGTGGGCTCCGTCTTGTTCTTTCAGTTCTCGACCCTTTGTTCCGTCTCTCTTTTCTCTCTCTCTCTCTCTCTCTCTCTCTCTCTCTCTCTCTCTCTCTCTCTCTCTCTCTCTCTCTCTCTCTCTCTCTCTCTCTCTCTCTCTCTCTCTCTCTCTCTCTCTCTCTCTCTCTCTCTCTCTCTCTCTCTCTCTCTCTCTCTCTCTCTCTCTCTCTCTCTCTCTCTCTCTCGCTCTCCCACTCACTCCAACTCTCCTGTTTCTCCATAGATAGGTGCAAAGAGGTGGAGTACTGCCCTCCCATCCTCCCAATTTGAGCGGCCTCTAATTGGAACCCTCTGCGAAACTAAACTCGGAACAACCTTCTGCCAACTCTGAACTTGACGGGTCCGGAGCCTGCCGGGTTGAGTTGGCGGTGCCGGGCTGGGCGGTACCCCAGCCCTGGGTGGGGTACCCTTAGCCTCCCATGTCATACCTGCCTTTGGCCTTTAACCCCTTTCACCCCCACGACGCGCCCCGTACCCTCATCAGACGTAATTACTGGACTGCCTAGCTCGCAGCGCTTGGCTGCCTCGATGCTCTGCCGGGCTGCCTCGATAATCTGCGCGGTCACCTTCGGCGAGACCTCGATGCTGTGCCGCTGCCGCGCCTGGCCGCCTCGATGCTGTGCCGCTGCCGCGCCTGGCCGCCTCGATGCTGTGCCGCTGCCGCGCCCGGCCGCCTCGGTGCTCCGCCTTGCGTCGCCGGCTCGGTCCGTGGCTATTACGCAGCTGATTGCACGTTTCCTTTCGATTAGCGCTCATAGCGCGGCGGCCGCGGCGGGACGGGGCGGAGTGAAGCGAAGTGAGAGGGAGACCGGAGATGTGCGAGGGAGATAGGTTCCTCTGCGCGCTTCCTCGCCATTTCACCTGCAACGCGTGAGCACGGCGGCGGGGTTCCGCTCCGCACCGCCCCGCACACCCCGCCCACCCCGCCCCCGACGGCATAACATTTTGTGGCCGGCTTTGGTCTCGGAATGAGTGATCGGAGCAGTGCCACGTCAGCGCTGGAGTGGCGGCTCGGCAGGGAGCTCTGCCCGCTCTGCCCGCTCTGCCCGCTCTGCCCGCTCTGCCCGCTCTGCCCGCTCTGCCCGCTCTGCCCGCTCTGCCCGCTCTGCCCGCTCTGCCCGCTCTGCCTGCTCTGCCCGCTCTGCCCGCTCTGCCCGCTCTGCCCGCTCTGCCCGCTCTGCCCGCTCTGCCCGCTCTGCCCGCTCTGCCCCAGGCTCTGCCCGCTCTGCCCGCTCTGCCTGCTCTGCCTGCTCTGCCCGCTCTGCCTGCTCTGCCCGCTCTGCCCGCTCTGCCCGCTCTGCCCGCTCTGCCCGCTCTGCCCGCTCTGCCCGCTCTGCCCGCTCTGCCAGCTCTGCCCGCTCTGCCCGCTCTGCCCGCTCTGCCCGCTCTGCCCCAGGCTCTGCCCGCTCTGCCCGCTCTGCCCGCTCTGCCCGCTCTGCCCCAGGCTCTGCCCGCTCTGCCCCAGGCTCTGCCCGCTCTGCCCGCTCTGCCCGCTCTGCCCGCTCTGCCCGCTCTGCCCCAGGCTCTGCCCGCTCTGCCCCAGGCTCTGCCCGCTCTGCCCGCTCTGCCCGCTCTGCCCGCTCTGCCCGCTCTGCCCGCTCTGCCCGCTCTGCCCGCTCTGCCCGCTCTGCCCGCTCTGCCTGCTCTGCCCGCTCTGCCCGCTCTGCCCGCTCTGCCCGCTCTGCCCGCTCTGCCCGCTCTGCCCGCTCTGCCCGCTCTGCCCGCTCTGCCCGCTCTGCCCGCTCTGCCCGCTCTGCCCGCTCTGCCCCAGGCTCTGCCCGCTCTGCCCGCTCTGCCCGCTCTGCCCGCTCTGCCCCAGGCTCTGCCCGCTCTGCCCCAGGCTCTGCCCGCTCTGCCCGCTCTGCCCGCTCTGCCCGCTCTGCCCGCTCTGCCCCAGGCTCTGCCCGCTCTGCCCCAGGCTCTGCCCGCTCTGCCCGCTCTGCCCGCTCTGCCCGCTCTGCCCCAGGCTCTGCCCGCTCTGCCCCAGGCTCTGCCCGCTCTGCCCGCTCTGCCCGCTCTGCCCGCTCTGCCCCAGGCTCTGCCTGCTCTGCCCGCTCTGCCCGCTCTGCCCGCTCTGCCCGCTCTGCCCGCTCTGCCCGCTCTGCCCGCTCTGCCCGCTCTGCCCGCTCTGCCCCAGGCTCTGCCGCGGCTGCTGCAGGAGCTCTCGGCGACGCACCCCGCCCGCCCCGTTTCCCACACCTGATCCCTCCCGACCCGCCTCCCGCATTTCCATGCTCATTGTTGTGTGTCGCCCTGCACCTGGACCCCCCCGGGGGAGGGCAAAAGGCCCCCGGGCCCCCCACAGAGGGCCCCCTGCGGGGAGCAGGGCCATCTTCAAGGCCCGCTGGGCGCCGCGCGCGGGTGCCTCGTAAGACCCACGGGGATAACAACGGCGCCCCGGGGAGCAGCCGGGACCAGCGCGGCGGCCTTTGTTGGTCGGGGGCCTCTCGTGCACCTCCACGTCGGCTGCTGTGTCACGTGACCCACTGTAGTGTGTCCGCCGACAGGTTGCACGGCCCCGGCCAGCCCAGGGGAGCCCAGGGGAGCCCAGGGGAGCCCCCATGTGTGTGCGCTGGACATGAATCCGCCGCATGTGCCCGGGATGCATGCCACGGCACGGCCACGGCACGGCACGACACGGCCACGCCCAGCCATGGGGGCGAGTAACCATGCGGATGTCATGAGGCTGCGTGGGCTGGGGGCGGCGCGGGGGCGGCGCGGGGAGGCGGGGTCCGAGGATCGCCTTGCCGACAATAGGGAGCAGATGGAGATCTCTGCGTCCCACTAGAATATGGGGGCGCGCTGTACTCCGTCAGTGTGTGTGTGTGTGTGTGTTGTAGTAGTAGTAGTAGTGCAGTGTGGGTGAGGAACTTCTCTCTCCCCAGGACGCGGGCGGGTGGCTGCCGGGCACGCAGAGGCGGGGAGGGGGGGGGGGAGCTTCGCTGGCTTTGCCGGGTAGCTCTTTGTCCGGGGACAATGGCGACCCTGCAAACGCGGCTAATTGTACGCCCAAACTACTGCCGCTGCAGGCGAGGCGCCTCTTCATTACAACGCAGGCTTCGCGGGGAGTGGGGGGGGGGGGGGGGGGGGGGCAGCAGGACGGAACGTCGCAGGGCGGCAGGCCGAGGCGTCTGTTTGCAGGCGTCGGATGCCGGCTGCTGCTGCAGCATACCCCTACCCCCTCCCCCGCCAAGCTCATCCCGGCCCAGTTTTTGCACGCTGGTATTTCCTCATCCCTAATTCACTCTCTCGTCTCAGCGCTTTTGTCCTGCGGTGCCGAGCAGCGCGCTGCGGCTGCGGCCTCCTCCCCGCACTGCTGAGGTGTTGGTCCGGGGATGAAAAATTTGAAATGCGGAAGAGCGGGGCCTCGAGAAGTGGATCGGCGGTCGGTGAGCGGCGAGTCGGACTCGGCGCCCACTTCTCTTTTCTCTCGCTGCCCGGCTCACATTCGGCGGGGCGGAGGGCGGGGCGGAGGGCCAATACTGAGCCAACCGCCACCGCCGCCGTTCCCAACCCGACGTCTGCTGGAAATGAAGACATCGGGGAGTTGAGCGAGTCGGCGGTGGCAGCTCGAGCTGCTGGAGGGCGGGCAAGGCGAGCCAGGCGGAGCCACGCCAGCGAAATGCAAGCGCCCCCCCCCCTTTCTCCGGTCCGCCCCGCTCCCGCCGCGGCCCGCGGCCCGGTCCGGGCTACCGAGACACGGAGATGGAGAAGTGGAGCGAAGGCATGCCGAAGTGAGCTGACTTGATTTATTTGTGAGCGGAGCGGGGCGGGCGGCGGGGGCCTCGTCTTTTGTGTGTTACCGCAGGAGCCATGCCAATCTTTGTGCCGGCGACTTTTATACGCGGCGGGGTCGGCTCGGGTTGGGCAGGGTAGTGCAGAAAGGTGGTCCGTAAATCACGTACCTCTGTGAATTTCTGACTTTGCATACGGCCCGAGGATCGTGCACAGTGGCTTGCTGCTGTGGCGGTGATTCTGGGCGGGCAGGGGCAGCGGCAGCGGCAGCGGCAGCGGCAGCGGCAGCGGCAGCGGCAGCGGCAGCGGCAGCGGCAGCGGCAGCGGCAGCGGCAGCGGCAGCGGCAGCGGCAGCGGCAGCGGCAGCGGCAGCGGCAGCGGCAGCGGCAGCGGCAGCGGCAGCGGCAGCGGCGACTTCACTTGCCGCCTCAGCCTCAGCGCCCGCGGACCGCAGGGTAGGCAGCCCGCCTCGCCGGAGTGCGGCCGCGTTGCCTACCCTCCGGGCGCGCGGAGGAGGACCGAAGCGACTCCGCCGCCGAACCTGTTTCCATAGAGTATAGAGTGCGGCGTTGGCTGGCGCTGGACACGGGAATGCCGGTTTAATTTCAAGTGGTCGCTGCCTCTGGATGTCATTTTCTTTCTGGAAAAAGTCGGCTTGTAGTGCGCCGCTGCTCCGGCATTTTTTTCTCTTTCAGGCGCATTGAAGTGCATGATTTCCAGGGCAAAATGGGCTTGTTCTTTTCATCTCTCTCTCTCTCTCTCTCTCTCTCTCTCTCTCTCTCTCTCTCTCTCTCTCTCTCTCTCTCTCTCTCTCTCTCTCTCTCCCTCTCTCTCTCTCTCTCTCCCTCTCTCTATTTATCTGTCTCTCTCCGTTGGCCAACTGACCATGAAACTAAACTCCCAGCGGCCCGGAGAGCAATCGCATCGCAGCAGCCCGAGTGATCGGTTTTGCATCGTCCCCCCCTTTGCGTTTGCGTGACCCGCCAAACTTTTGCAAGTTAGTTAGTTGTTGCTTGCGGCCCGAAGTGGCGTGGCGTGGCGTGGTGTGGGACCAGTGGGGACGCGACGCGGCGGTCCGACGCGGGTCCGAGGTTTGTCGCCCGGCGGCCCCCCGCGACGCATTCAACTTAAAGTAAGCAAGCGGAGGAATCCGCTTAGGAATTAAACTGGCGGGCCCGGGTGCCTGTTGACTGCTATCTTTCACACGCCAATGGCTACGCTCGGCCACGCCCCCGCCTGCCCGCCTGCCTTGCAGGGGAACGGGGGCTGCATTGCGGGCTGCGACTCGCTGTTGACGCCCTGGCCGTCGTGACGCAAACTTTGTCCCCGGACCGGCCTGCCCGCCTGCCCGCCTCCGAGGTTTATAGACGGCGTGGCAGGTGACTTCTAATGGACCGCCGGCCGGAGAATGCGACTTGCCCCAAGTAGTTTCCCTGCACGACCGGCCGGACTCGAAGGGAAGGGTTAATGGTTGTGGGAGGGGAGGAGAGGTTGCTGTGTCGTCGGTCGTCGGCCCGGCGGCGGCGGCGGCGGCAGCGGCAGCGGCAGCGGCAGCGGCACCAGCAGTGGGGCGGCAGCGGCAGTGGGGCGGCAGCGGCAGTCTCACAAATCCAAGTTTGGTCGCTTTCGCTTTCATGAGGGCCCGGCCGGCCGGCAGTCGGCTGTGGGGGCTGGTGTCGTGTCCGCGGTCGGCCCTCGGCCCCTGTCACTGTCCACCCCCCCCTCCCCCGTCCGTACCGCCTCCTCGGCTGTCCTTTTTCTTTCCGCTGGTCAGAGGCATCCCGGTGCTCGGACGCTCTCTCTCTCTCTCTCTCTCTCTCTCTCTCTCTCTCTCTCTCTCTCTCTCTCTCTCTCTCTCTCTCTCTCTCTCTCTCTCTCTCTCTCTCTCTCTCTCTCTCTCTCTCTCTCTCTCTCTCTCTCTCTCTCTCTCTCTCTCTCTCTCTCTCTCTCTCTCTCTCTCTCTCTCCATCACGCGCGGTCGCACCCCCGGCCCCCGCTCGAGACTCTGAAATGGTAAAATAAGCAAAAGTTTGATAAGTTTTCTCATTCTCCCGCGCTGCCGTCGTATTCCCATCCCTACCAGAGGGATTCCGTCGTGGACGTGTTCGTGGCCTCGGCGGCCGCAGTCGTGGCCTCGCAGCCTCCAGACACAGCTAGGCGCCTGTAGGCAGGGTCCGCACGGCGCTGATTGCGCCCGCCTCCGCCCCGCCCTTCTCAAAGGAATCCTTTTTGGCCGCCCCGGAGCCGCTCGGCGCGCGCTCATGGGTGTGATGGGTCCACGAGATGCTGATGCTGTGCGTGGAATCTATTGACAGCAGCGCGGCGGGGGTGAGCCGGGGGCTGGCCGGGGGCTGGCCGGGGGCTGGCCGGGGGCGGCCGCGACTAGCCGTGGGGCGCACCGCGGCACGTAAGTTCGTTATAGAGATAGCGGCGCTCTGTGTTGGGCGTGGCGCGGCGCGGCGACCCCAAAACCCCCAGCCCATCCCAGACCAGACCCCCTGAGGGCGGCCGGGCTGACAACCTCCATTGCACCACCCCGGCCGGGGGCGGCCGGGGGCGGCCGGGGGCAGCCGGGGGCAGCAGCAGGAGCCCAGCCTTCTGTCTCTGCCGCGCCCGGCGGTCCTCCCCCAACCCTCTCGTCCTCCCCCTCCTGTGCGCCCAGAACAAACTATTTTGAATGTAATGAATTTAAATAGGGCCGGCCGGCTGGTTGGTCTCGCGCGCTGTTAATAAATTAAATCAAATACCCCGGGCCGCACCGGCCCCGCTGCTTCCCCGTGCGCACCCTTGTCGCTGCGAGTAGCGCCGAGCCGCTAGGACCCATGGCTTGGGCAGGGCCGGGCAAGGCAGGGCCGGGCAGGGCTGGGCAGGGCCGGGCAGGGCTGGGCAGGGCCGGGCAGGGCAGGGCAGGGCAGGGCCGGGCAGGGCCGGGCAGGGCCGGGCAGGGCTGGGCAGGGCTGGGCAGGGCCGGGCAGGGCTGGGCAGGGCTGGGCAGGGCCGGGCAGGGCTGGGTAGGGCAGGCACCCGCCCCGGCTATCTGCACTCCACTCGGCAGTGTACATTAGCTTTGACGCGCCGCGCTCCGTGCTCCCCGCGCCCTGCGCCCTGCACTGCTCTGCTCAGTTGGCCGTGAAGCTCCTGGGTCGGGTCGGGTCGGGCCGGTCGGGGGACCTTTTGCGGAAGCCCCGACAAAATTAATTAATTTTATCAATTTGCAGCGCGCATGAATGGGCTGGGCCCTGCTGTGCCCCGCGCGGCGTCCCTGCCTGCCTCACCCGAGACCTCACCCCTTAACTCTGCTCCGACCGTTTCCAGGATGGTGCACTCGCGGGCCGTGCAGGCCGCCGGCTACCTGCTGCAGACGTTCGACCGCAACTCGGTGTTCACCAACCACTGCGTGGCCAAGCTGCTGCACCGCATCGCGTGGGAGGCCAAGATGCCCGGCATGCTGTACCAGGCGTCGGTGTTCCGCTCCTTCCAGCGCATCCTCAAGTCGCCGCTGCCGCAGCACAAGGTAGGGAAGCGTCAAGCGCCTCCATCTAAATTAAGTCTTGAAACTCTGTGAGTATTGTCTGTAACCCGAGGACCTCGGCATCGGTTGTCTCCAGGAGCTGCAGACGCTCGCCCGGTTCGTGGTGAGGAAGTTCGTGGAGCTGGCCGCCAAGAACCCGCTCATCTACGTGGAGCTGCTGTTCTGGAAGACGTCCCGGGACGCGTACGAGATCGAGGAGGGCTACGGCAGCTACGGGGAGAAGACGGCGGCCGACAAGAAGTCATGGCGCGAGGAGGAGGAGGACGAGCTCCGCGTGCTGTTCGCCGAGTTCCAGAAGGACCAGCCCGGCGGAGGTGGGTTGGGTACGCCGGCTTGAGGCCACCCTCGGGCCTCGGGGCCGCCGATGGACACAGGATACTTACCGTGCTTTCTTTTCCAGACATGGTGGAATGGATCAAAACAAAGCTCATCAACCAAAACCGCACTCTTGCTGGTATCCGAAAGAAACTCCGAGATTTGTTCTTGGTCGTGCCTAAAGCTGTAAGTTTTCAAATTAAAAAATTATTATGTAAATTTTTTTATTGATTGGATTTGCCCACTGCTGATCCGTGTATTTTCTTGTGCAGAAATCGAAGCCTCCAAAGGAATGGGCAGAGCAGGAGATCGCCCAGCTCCGGGAACTCTACGACCAGTACAGGGACTCTGGCAGTAAGTTCACTGCACTCACATGCACCCAATGTGTCACAAATGCCGCCTTTTATTTGTCGTTAATCTCGCCCCCTTTTTTTTCAGATACCCTGGAGGACATTTTAGCACACCTGACAGTGAAGAGACCCAAGCCCCGAGTCGTTGACAAACTTCTGGAGCTGGGCATTGTAGGAGATCGCAAAGAGCTGCACAAGAAGGGGAAGAAGTCGAAGTCGGGCAGCATGAGGACAGGTAATTGGACAGCTTTCGTCAGTTGTTGTGAATAGTGTCTTGGCGTCAAACCTAACTTGCCATCGTCTGCAGGGACTGTTCATGATGTCTCGAGTGACGGCGAGTTGTTAGACACGACTGATTCCGACTCCGACGACAATGGCAGCAGCAGCCGGCAGAAGGACAAGAAGAAGGATAGAGGGAAGAAGAGGCGGCTGGAGGGGGACAGAATGGCTTTGATGAAGGAGAGACGAGGCAAGACGGGCCGCGCCCCGCCGGGGCAGGTCACAGCTATGCTTCTGCAAGTTGTGCAATCAGGTAAGACAAAAAATATTTTTCCTATATTCTGCTCCACTTATTTTCCGTTTTGGTAACAAAATTTTTTAATTACAAATTTTTTTAAAGGATTCTCTGGAGGCCTAGAGTGGCTGAAGGAGTCATTTGAGGATGCCGCTGGGGATCTGGAGAAAGATCCCACGTCTGAAGATGTGGATGGTGTGCCCCTGGTACCTGTTGGGGATGATGCAGATTCGGCCATGGAAAGTCCTATATTCCAGCGCCTCTTGCAGGCTGTAGGCATTGTACCACCTTTTGATGAACAGGTTGGTCAAGTGATCTCCTTTTAAAATGCTGAGAAAGGCTCTTAGCCAAGATATTCTAAACATTGTTCGCTATTCCTTGTTGCGTAGGAATCATACTGGCGTATTCCTGGAGATATGAAAGCACCTGAAATGCGCCAGAAAGCTGAAAACATTCAAAGGGCATTGGATGGAACTCTTTCAGTGCAAGAAACCTCAGGTAAACTGTTTCCTTTTGCTCTGAAACTCTTTCTTGTAATTTTTGTTTCTTTTTTTAAAATATCTTGTTCTGCATTACCTTATACATTTCTTTGTCATGACAGAGCACACCACTCAAAACTCACATAGTGCTGCCTTAAATGATTCATCAGAGAGTGAGGATGAATTCAACGCACTACGCAAATTTACAACTGCTAGCAATGAAAATGCAAGTGCAGGTATGTACCTGGCAATATTTTGCTTAGTGTTGCTTTCGCGGTTGCCTTTATGTAAATAAATACTCAACAGTCAAATTGCATTACAAAACTATTTCTTTACAGCTAAACCACAATCTACATTTGACAACTTACTAAAATCTACAGCATCTCCTGCTGCTGCCAAAACCAAAGTAAAGAAAGAAAAACAGAAGCGCTTGAAAGTAGTCCATTCAGATGATTCTGATGCCCAAGATTCAAGAGTTTCAGAAGACGAACAAGGTAAGATTCCCAACTCTCCAAATCCAGTCAATTTGGAATCTGATGATGAAGATAATGTGCCTGCCAGTAGTCAGCGTAGAGCCATTATAGACTCTGACTCAGAAAATGAAGATTCTGGTCCTATTGTAACCCAAAGTTCCCAGCGTAATAGGCAAATAGTCATAGATTCTGATTCAGATTCTGATACTGATTTAACTCGTAGTACAAATGTTAGGGTGCACCATGCCAAAAGCTCTCCTCTCAAGGAGTCATCTATTTTAAACAAGTCTCAGAAAAAATATGTAGTAAGTTCTGATGAAGAAATGGAGCAGCCAAGTATTGTCTCTCAGAGGCCTAGCAAAGGTTCAAAACACTTTCTTAGTAGCTCTGATGATTCTGGTGAAGAAAAGACACCTAAAAAGGCCCGTTCTGAAGGAAGTGGGTTACGGATGTAATGAGTGATCACTTAAATGTAGCCGCGGACATTGGTCTTCTAATTAAGTTTGGTTAATATGTTTGAATATTGTATTTCTATTGTTTGTCCAATCATAGGGCAAAGAGAAACAGAATGCATAAGGAAACATATTTTTACACTTTCATTTTATTCAACATTTTGTATTTGTTTTACTGTAGCATTCGTGCATTCATTTATATCTGCTGTTTAGTGAGACATTTGTTTGATGTAAACTTTGTTTTAAGAAATGTTACTCTTTACTTGCTTTTTATCTTAGTAGTACAATACTGTAAGCCAATTTACTTCATTTTGTTTTCTTTACCTTAAAATATTTTTATATGATAACAATTGTAAACCAAATTGTTAAGGTTTGACAAACATGTGAAAATGTCTTTGTCTCTCTCTCACTGAAGATCTATGTATGGAGCTGATTCTTTTTTCCTGGTGAGTTTTGTGTCCTAGCCATCTCTGACAATTTTTGGTTCTGTTTTTGTTTTTTATCAGAATGTTTTAGTTTTTAAAGTTCATGTCCTTGAATGTAACAATGTGTTTGAATTTAACAATTATCTAGAAAACTTGCAGTTGTCTAGAATACATCAAAACTGATGTTCATAAAACTTTGTGATCACCTTTATTTTTTAATGTATCATGAATCATTTGTTTCTTATGTTTGAAATACACATCCGAAAGTCAGTATTGTCTTCTTATTTCTTCTAATGTGAGCAGAACAGTAAAAAAAGAATAAAAAGCAAGTCTGAAAACATGAAGAAAATCTTTATGAAATAAAACTTCTGACTCTTATCAAAAAAAGTCCGAGTGTTTCCTTTCCCAGCAATCCCCTTTAAATTTTCATCCAACATGCTGATTTTGCCTGTGCTGGGGTCATTCTAGATCATAAAGGTATGCTCTGCATACACTTACTAATATTGGTTTGCTGCAAGGATTGTCCAATGAATCCGACCCAAGTGGTGACAGATCATGCAAACTCACCTATGGTCCAACAACCAGGGAAGAAGAGTTTCCATTGCACTTGAAAATTACTATTGAATCTTCTGTTGTTTCCTGAAAATAGGAAAGTTCTGAAAATTTTTCTATGAGCACATATTTTAATAGGCATCAGGTATAATCAGGTCAGATTCTGGTGGATCATCCCCTTCAACCGGCTACAAAATTCCACTAACATTACAAAATAACAAAACAACAAACATTTTTACACAGCCATAAGAAGTACCGTATGAGTTCCTTCTTCAAATCCAAATGGGCACATCCTGAAGAGAGGAACGAAAGGTATTCGTCCACGTCCATAGGCTGCCAAGTCATCATGTTCAATAATATTCTTGGTCATGTTAACAGTCTTTTGAGTTGAGTTGGGGGCGCACCCGCAAAGCGAATGGCCTCTTGCTTTCAGTTTATGCCGTCCGTCAACCCGCGATGAGAGTGCGCCGCGGGTTTTCGGATCATAACATCAACACTATTGTCCTGGGGGGATTCGAACTCTCGACTCGGACTCAACGGTTGGATGCGGACCGTCAGCGTCAGCGGCCGTCTGGGCCGCCCTGCGCCGACGAGGACGTGGAGGGTCCGGGGAGGCTCCGCTGCCTGGACAGCTGCAGGGAGCCGGCGTGCAGCGGCCCCGAGCTCGTGCCGGCGCCGGAGGGGCCAGCGTGGTGCATCTGCGCGGCGTGCAGCTGCAGCTGCACCCCGCCGTGCCCGTGTGGCTGCACTGAGGGTTGCTGCTGCGGCTGCTGCGGCTGCCCCGTCTGCTGCAGTAGATGAGCGTGCAGCTGGCGGGCCCTCTCGCTGCGTAGCTCGGCGCGCAGCTCAGCCCTCTGCAGGTGCGGCGGCCGGTACGTGGAGGCAGCGGAGGCGGAGGGGCCCGGCGTCGGCATCAGGATGTGGTCCTGGCGCTGCGAGCTGGACTGCGTCGTCCAGACCACGTCCTGGGAACGAGAGACCTTATGACAGGACAGGCATACCCCGCGCCACCGGGGTGCCGGCCGGAGACCGGCGGAGAGGCGCCACGTCCCCAGCCACCCGAGTCTCTGGAGCGCTGGGGTATAGACCTCATTTCATCCGTTCTTTGCTCTCACACATGACGTAGAAGCAAAACAGACGAGTATTGCGCTCGCCACGTCCGTTAAGGCCATTATTATTCATCTTGTGAAAACCATGTAGCTGAGGTATGCCATTTCAAGGGAGTTTTTATAGGGTATTGATGCCGTTTTGAAAGTGATATAAGACATTTCAGGAAAATGAAAATGAAATAGCTCGTTCATAGAGACCGCAGCTGGGTGATAGTTTAAATTGGAAGCAGTCGCCGGCCACAGCGCATCCGATGCGGCGCTGGGAGTATTTTTCCGGTCAATGGCCGAGGGCAGACAATGTAACAAGAAGACAATGAACCATTAAAAATGGTGTAAATGGTGCTCGTTCTTTACACATCTACTTCATTTTTATACCATTCAATTTCCGCGAATTTTATGCCAGGAAAAAAACTTCTTCCACGGCATTCCCCCAACTTAGTTTCGTCCACAACCGGTAGGAACGCTAGTGGGTGCGTGGTCTTAGTTCGAAAACCGGCCACCAGGGGTGTGGTCACATGGTTACAAATGTAGCCGCTAGGTGTCGTCATCAACACAGCCATCCAGTGCTAGGAAACTCCCCCGGTTTTAGCGATTCACTAAAACTGGAGGATCAGGTATTACCAACCTGACAACATTAAACATTCGGAGAACTGTAGAGGATTTCGGGTCCCAACAGTTGGTACCCGCTACATAACGCGCCTGCGCGTTGTGTCCTTCGTCTGTGATGTCATGGCGGCCTTCCCTGGCCTTCCCTGTTTGTGCAAAAAGATATGTCCTGTGCTTTGTGACCTTACACTCCATTCCCATTCCACATCGTACCCACCTTCCTTTTAGCGTATATTTATGTAAAGTAACCCACCGTCTAAAAAAGGTGATTAATACTAAAAACAATCTAAGTTTATATCTCCCACTCGAATACATATTTTAATGGCAACGCAAGTCTCTTTAGATTTATTTTTCTCCAAATCGAACTTCCAGTCACCAAAAGTTAAATTAAAATATTCAAATTGTTTCACAAAAAAAAATATTATAAATTGAATTTATTCTTTGCCATGTAGACTTCGAACCATCATTCTTTGGGTTAGAATGCCAGTTTCTTTCATTCGTAGCTATTTCGCATTCCGACAATCTATCGCGACAGGACCTTGTTTTATCCCTTGGCTACGTGCTCCCGTCGTAGTTGGCGCTAGTTGCGCTAGTGGCGCTAGTTGCGCTAGTGGCGCTAGTGGCGCTAGTTTCGCCGCTAGATGGCGACACTGTATCTGTCATCTTAGTTCCATTAGCTGCCACCTCACCAACGTCCTTCCAAGGTTTGGGCAGGTTTGGGACTTAGAAGAAAAATTTTTTCACAAAAAAAGTATGAAACTTTTCAGCATTTCCGTTGAAATTCGATAGATGCTCAACCTCTCTCTAAATTCCACAAAAAAAAATTCAGTTTATGTTCTCCCTTCGCGTTTTATAACCTATCAAAACTTTGTATTACAAATTTCTTTTAAAAATGTATACACAACAAAAAAAAACCTTTATCATTTCTTTGTCATCGGATCACAACCTTCAAAATGATACCTCACACTCATTTGCAGCTGTTGTACTTTCACAGCTGAAAGTGACCGACTAAATTGCACACCTACCCGGTACAATACTCGTTCATCTTACCCACATATGTGAATATGTATATGTGGTTTGGTAAAGAACGAGTAAAAAGCACGGCAACTACGGCAGCTCCAGTCCTTTCTAGGCCTCCACTATTAGTCGATATAGATTCAGTCAAAATTCGGAACTCAAAATTTTTGCGGGCAAAAAATAAGAGGCCTTGCCAATTTTCAAAATTTTGACGAAAATTGAGTCGTCCTCAGATGTCAAGAAAATGGTTTTGAAATGAATTTGTCTTCGGCAAACAGCAGAAGTCATTTCAAATGAAAGCAGTTATATTTGTTTCAGGACGACAAAGTCGTTTTTGAACGACTCTTTTTGACAGTGTGATGCTCCGCGGTGCTCACCTCAACGAGTTGGTCCAGCGCGGGCAGCAGCCTGTCGGTGGACATGGGGCTGAGCGGGTTGGGGCTGGGCCCCGGACTTGGGCTGGGCAGCCCGGGGCTGGGGCTGGCCCCCCTGCTGCTGCCGCCGCGGCCGCCCTGGCCCAGCTCGTCGCCGTTCGCCGAGCACACGGAGCCCGGCGTCTGCAGCCCGGCCAGGCTGGCGGGCGGCGTGACGGGCGCCTGCGTCTGCTGCAGCTGCAGCTGCTGCCGCCGCAGTCTCTGCTCTCTCTCTCGCTCGTACCGCCGCATCCCGAAGCCCATGCTCTTGGTGGAGGAGGCGCTGCTGTGCACGGAGGCCAGGCTCTGCCGCCGCGACCCTGTAAGCACGCTCAGTCACCGAATCTGTGCCGTGATGCCGGACACTCCACACCGACATAAGTCACTTCTTCAAAATTCTATGAATAGGGCGCTCCGACTGAGGATTTGGCCGGAAGTAAGAAGAACAAAACGAATTCGAAAAGACGGTAAAAGACGGTGGTTCGGGGAAACCAGACAGCGAGCGAACATGCGCACACCGGTTGACCCCCACCAACGTGTTTTAGAAGCCGTTTTTTTTTCTTCTTACTTCGGGCCAAATACTTAGTTGGAATACGCTCTTCGAAATAAAAACACGAAAATTCGCGGACCACTAAACCCTCCAAAAATTAATATTTTTTCTATGTCTCCGTGCCATAAACTCAATGACAAGTATTCAGTTGGCAGTGTGCCAAGGCTTTGCTCCGCCTTGCTCCACCTCGCTCCGTTCCTGCCGCTCGCGTGTTGCCGTACACCTAACGAGGCCTGGCCGCATCGCACGTGCCCCTCAACATTTTCAAGTGATTGACATCAGTCAGATGAGATCCTCCCGGCCCCGCCTCCGAATACCGTCTTATATTACAGCCGGCAGCTGTCGAAAGGCTTCTCCTCGGCAGCGCGGCCGCGTCCAAAGCGACGTCTCCGTCTCGCAGCACGGCGTCCGGGGTGGCGTCCCTCTCGGAAACAGCCCCGACCCACTGGCAAACGCATAATTAACTCGACGCGGCACAGAGGACGCGAGAGCGACAACCGCAGGGGGAGACGCGGCCGCTAACAGGGGCGGTAGAGGCGGAGGAGTCACTGCCGCTGCTTGTTTCTGTTTTCGTGTTCTTCTTTTGTTTCTCCAACGCGGCTGCCTGAGGCGGAAGCTTGGGCAGGCAGAGCAATCGCGGTGCGACACGATCGCAATGACAAACTGAAAGCACTGAGAGAGAGAGAGAGAGAGAGAGAGAGAGAGAGAGAGAGAGAGAGAGAGAGAGAGAGAGAGAGAGAGAGAGAGAGAGAGAGAGAGAGAGAGAGAGAGAGAGAGAGAGAGAGAGAGAGAGAGAGAGAGAGAGAGAGAGAGAGAGAGAGAGAGAGAGAGAGAGAGAGAAAGAGAAGGAATGAAGGAAGGAGTCAGCAGGAGATGTGCAGTGCAGCCCGGGGACCGCCTGCGGACTCCCGGGTAGGCAAGCCCGCAGTACACTCCTGCGCCACGGGCCTGCCTATCCCGACACTGTCAGGCGCTCGGCGCGCCACCGGGCTGCGGAAGACGAAGGGAAGCTGCTCTGCGGCGAATCGCGTCGAATGAAAGGCTCCTGTGCAGCCGTTAACGATCTCACTGCGTGTCTTCCGGGGTGGAGCCGGGTGATTTCAGGCGAAACTATTCGGAACAAACGAAAAATTCGGGGCCAGAAACAGAGTGACGAGAAGTGTCCCGCAATCCAGCCGCGAAGGCAGTACCGCAGCGCACTGCTGGAGTGCGGGCTGGCCCATCAATAACCTCTGCAGGCGCCACCGCACAAGGGCCGGGCTGGCTGTATGAAATTGGAGAGACATTGCAATGACACTTGGCACACGCAGAAAAAATAACTTGTCCAATTCAGCTCTGATTGTACTCCCCTTTCACCCACTCGAAATGTATCCTTTCTTTGCACAAAAAAAACAAACTTTCAGCAGCAGTGGGTCGGTAACAAAGCTACACTCACACAGAGACAAGTACAAGAGCAAACACACACACAGACTCGCAGACAGAGACACGGCCCACTGCCGCGTGCCGAGCCATGCATAATATTACCGGGGGCATGCAAGGAGCATAGAGGGGAGAGGGGCCACAGGAGACATCTGGAGGGGATGACGGGGGGTCTCCTCGCATCCCCCATCCCACACTCTAAAAAAAAGTCGACTCAAAATATTTAGACGACTACATACTTTTTAATTGATCAAAACAAAATCATGTGTTTTGACCAAAATTCAGTCGTAAAATCAACCAAATTCTAGTCAAGTGGATCTACATTTCCCAAAGTAGTGATGACCAATGCCGTGATCGTGATCAAAAATCAAGTCTACTTTCAAAACGATAGCAAAGAAATACGTAGTCCATATGGCCGTACGTAGTCGTCACCGTGACAGGCCAGACCTACAGACGAGCTACACAGCACACGGCACACCTGCCTCTAGGCGACTACACAAAACATAACAGCACACCCAATCAGCAACAAGACGATATCAAGTTCTTCTCTACGCCCTAGAGGCATGCGCGGCGGGCTACCAGCAAAGACAAAAGAAAATTAGGTTGAGCACAAAATAAATAATAAATTTCCGGAGAATGTGTAGTTTTTCGAATCATTTCAAAAATGGAAGGAAATTATGTTTTTGTCTTTGGTGGGGAGCAGCACCGTTTCACTACAATCAGAAGGTGGGTTGGATAGGATAGACGGGCTTGTCAGTTTAGTTGTCATGTAGAAGAGCGTGTATCGAAGGAAACTGTCAGGATAATAAAATTAAATCTACTTTGAAAATCGATATAATTAAAATTTCGTCGACTTTGGTTCAAACGCATGATCTTTGGTTAAATTATCGAATAAAATTTTTAGTTATATCGATCTCCTAAGTCGGTTCGATTTGATTTTTCTGAGAGTGATAAAGTCGTCACAGTCTCGACCGTATTCAGTGCCCCTGTAGATCCCTTAATTTGCACGAGAAGTTTGATAGTCACAGTGGCGGGGCCCATAGGAGTGCCGGTGTGTCTTCAGGGGTCTTTCTTCGCAAGTCTTCTGAGGGAACACGTCACCTCGCGTTTGTCTGGGCCACCTTCAGTGGGGCCGTCGTGATGCGCACAATGCGGGGGAGGGAGAAAGACGGACTGAGGCAGTGACAGAGAAGAAGAGTAGGCAGACGGAGACAGGCAGACGGAGACAGGCAGACAGACAGACTCACACGAGGGGCCGTTCCCAAACGGTCCGTCCGAAACGTCCTGACGGGGGAGAGGGAGCTGTTTAGCTTCATAAGGTGTGACAGAGCAGAAATTGGGGGGGGGGGGGGGGTCGTGTGTCGAGTGGGAGAAGGATGACCGGAAAAGTTGGGACATCAAAAGCAGATCTACCACCAAAACCAAAACCAACAAGGCAAGTAGTAAGTAGTGGGGGCCACAGGATAACAAGAAGAGCTTTCCATGCGCATGCTCAGGCAGGAAAGGGTTCGGGACTCGGGACTACACCAAGGCGTAGTACTACACGCCCCGAGTATGGCGGTGGCGGTCTGCTGGGGCCTACAAATGCGACACTGGGGGCCTTTTCGGCTTCCTGTTACGTCTCATTGAGGCATAGTGCTTTTGACGCCTCATTGGGGGTGTAGTACTACGGCTTCGTTTTACCAGGTGAGAAACAAGATGAAGAATATGAAAAAGAAGAAGAAGATGAAGAAGACGAAAAAGAAGATAAAGAAGAAGAAGGAGAAGAAGACGAAAACGAAGAAGATAAAGAAGAAGCAGAAGAAGGTCAAGACGATTATTAACTCGCAGAAAGGGCCGTCATATTTCTTTTACCTACACAGGCGTTATTATCAGCTGTAGGCAAAGTCACAGAAAGAAAAAGAAAAACATTTTCAATATCGTCCGCTTATCGATAAAAAAAAAGACTGGAATGGTGCTGCGGGCGCCGTCCAATGTGCCGTCCCTATTTCGCGAAACAGTCCCTCCCTCCCCCCTTTTCTCTGGCGGACCGACGCTCCCCCCTTTCCCCCATCTCTCCCCACCCTCAATTTTTTGCCCCCCCCCCCCCTATCTTTTTCCCCCAGCATGGCGCTTCGTTTGTATTCGGCGTCCGTGCCGCGCTGCGCCGCGCTCGGCATGATATGCAAGTTGCAGCACAAGTAGTGATGGAGTAAGGGGCGGGGCGGCGGACGGCGGCGGGCGGCGGCGGGCGATGGTGGCCCCTCCTCTCCATCCCCGGACCGAGCCGCCCCGCCCCGCCCCGCCGCCCGCTTCCGCACTATTCCCGCATCCTACGGGAGACGAGTACTGCATGGCCGGTGTCGCCGGGTTGTTGTACCCCCTGGGAACCTTACCCCCGGTACACCATGCCTTAGGCATGGGGTACCCCCGGTACACCACGCCTAGGCATGGTGTACCCCCCCTCGGTGAGGTGGGGGGGTACACCATGCCTAGGCATCGTGTACCCCCGGTACACCATGCCTAGGCACCGTGTACCCCCCAGGGGTATACCACGCCTAGGCATCGTGTACCCCCGGTACACCATGCCTAGGCATCGCGTACCCCCCTACCGCCGATAGCAGGGGGTACACCATGCCTAGGCATCGTGTACCCCCGGTACACCACGCCTAGGCATCGCGTACCCCCGGTACACCATGCCTAGGCACCGTGTACCCCCCACCGCCGATCGCAGGGGGGTACACCATGCCTAGGCATCGTGTACCCCCGGTACACCATGCCTAGGCACCGTGTACCCCCCACCGCCGATCGCAGGAGGGTACACCATGCCTAGGCATCGTGTACCCCCGGTACACCATGCCTAGGCACCGTGTACCCCCCACAGCCGATCGCAGGAGGGTACACCATGCCTAGGCATCGTGTACCCCCGGTACACCACGCCTAGGCATCGTGTACCTCCGGTACACCATGCCTAGGCACCGTGTACTCGCCACTAGACCCTTGCTTATTTTGCCAATTTGAGAAATCTAAAGTGTTCCACTGTGGAAAATATCCCTTTGGGTGTCGTTTTTCGAAAAAAGATTGTCCGGTCCCAATATTACTTTATTAAGTGCTGACGCGGAGGGCCTAGATCAGGTCATTAGGGTCAATGTCAATGTACAAATTTTTGGACCGAAATTTTTTTCTTGACAACCGATGAAGTTAGAGTTCTTTTAGGGTAGAAATTAGGTCCGTTTTGGCGTATCTTTTTCAGTTTCGGTTGTGGGATATTATGTGTATGCCACAAAGAGCTTTGAAATCAGATTCAGCCTCCACGGTACACTGAATTTTCCATAAAGACGTTACAAATTGTGGTAAAAGCATGAAATTTTGTGCAGTGATTCCTAAGACCTACTAAGAAAGCCGATACTTTTCGACTAGATAAGTTCCTGGGTGCGTATAATCGTTCGAAACAAAAAAAAATTATATCAGAAATAGCCGCAAGAGGACACCCTTTTAAACTATTTCTTTCTTGCTTTGTTTTGGGTTTCTCCTGATAGGAGTAGGTAGGCGCGGAAGCCGATTTCGTAAGGTTTTAACCTTTGGGAAAAAGATGTCAGACCGAGATTTGGATATGGATAACAAATTTCATCAGTGTGTTCACAGCGTTCAAAGTTGAACAGGGCTTAACCAAACGTAGAGTTGCTCAATCGTTAACACGACCCCAAATTCGTGATTAGCGGTACGAACTTACCCGAAAAAGAAATTTGATGCGGAGGGGACAACCACTCATTTAAAAAGTGTACACAGATTTCAGGATTTCGTCGGATTACACCCCGTGGTTTTCGTTAATTTTCGAATTTTATTGCTTTTCTGGCCATTTCAGCCTGTGTCAGTGCTATTTTTCGGCATAAAGTCCAAGTCCAACCTCAAATTCGCAATTTTTATCAATTTCTTTTTAAAAATTTCTAGAATTTTGTACACATGATTACGCTAGTGATTCGCCCCTCGTTTGATGCTCTTTTTTCGACAACTTTTGATGTGCCTGTTCAATGCGTTCAATATTTGAACACTGTAGTGCCCAACGAAAGTTCCAGCGCGATCGCCCATCAGTCCCATCACGTTTGTAATCTCAAACACACATTCAGATGAGCCTTCCAGAACAGCACAGAAGGTGGCACAATAATGAGCAATAAGATATCTCGGTGGCCACTGTTTTATTCAAGACGATAAATCGTCCTAAATTGACCACAGGATGTTCGAAACCAGTGGGTGTCCTCTTGCGGCTATTTCTGATATAACTTTTTTTGTTTCGAACTATGATACGCACCCAGGAACTTATCTAGTCGAAAAGTATCGGCTTTCTGAATGGGTCTTAGGAATCACTCCACAAAATTTCATGCTTTTAGCACAATTTGTAACGTCTTTATGGAAAATTTAGTGTACCGTGGCGGCAAAATCTGATTTCAAAGCTTTTTGTGGCATACACATAATATCCCACAGCCGAAACTGTAAGAGATACGCCAAAACGGACCTAATTTCTACCCTAGAAGAACTCTAACTTCATCGGTTTTCTTGAAAAAAAAATGTCCAGCCCAACTAACTATTCGTACATTTGACATTTGACCCTAATGACCTGCATTTAGGCCCTCCGCGACAGCACTTAAAACAGTTATATCGGGACCGGACCAACTTTTTTCGAAAAAGGACATCCGGGATATTTTCCACGGTGGAACACTTTTTAGATTTCTCAAATCGGCAAAATAAGCAAGGGTCTAGTGGGGGGTACACGGTGCCTAGGCATGGTGTACCGGGGGTACACGATGCCTAGGCATGGTGTACCCTCCTGCGATCGGCTGTGGGGGGTACACGGTGCCTAGGCATGGTGTACCGGGGGTACGCGATGCCTAGCCGAGGTGTACCGGGGGTCCGGGGGTACACGATGCCTAGGCATGGTGTACCCTCCTGCGATCGGCTGTGGGGGGTACACGGTGCCTAGGCATGGTGTACCGGGGGTACGCGATGCCTAGCCGTGGTGTACCGGGGGTACCCCCCTGCGATCGGCGGTGGGGGGTACACCATGCCTAGGCATGGTGTACCGGGGGTACGCGATGCCTAGGCGTGGTGTACCGGGGGTACACGATGCCTAGGCATGGTATACCCCGGGGGGTACACGGTGCCTCGGCATGGTGTACCGGGGGTACACGATGCCTAGGCATGGTGTACCCCCTCACCTCACCGAGGGGGGTACACCATGCCTGGACATGGTGTACCGGGGGTATACCATGCCTTAGGCATGGTGTACCGGGGGTAAGGTTTCCTGGGGGTACACGGTGCCGGTTACACCGGGTCCGCTGCTCAGATCCGCTGATGAGATTTCGCCTCTCATTTCGCGTTCGGCCTGATGTGCACTAAGGAGCCGAGCTCCTCCTCCCCCCCCCCCCCACACACACATACATACGCGCGCGCGTGCGCTCGGGAAGCCACACTGAATGGATGGATCCCTGCTTAGAAAAGCAGGACTGTGGGTAATCAAAAAGAGTGGCCAGTTCCCCCCTCCCCGGCAACGCTGCTCTTATACCTCCCCTATCACTAAAGCACTAAAGGGCCAGGGCCGTGAAGGAAAGACACAGAGGAGGGCAGCGGCTGGGGGGGGGGGGGGAGGGGGAGAGAGAGAGAAATACTGGGACCATCCATGGGTCCTCTGGGCAGCCAGCTTATTCGAGCGGAGCGAGACTGCAGCCGTCCCGCAGACTTCTCCTGCCCCCCGATGCAGGACACGGGGAACGTCCACAGACCACGTGACATTTTCCGAACTCTGTCTCGTGTTCTGTCCGAATAGAAGGGGCGGTGTTGGGCGCACAAACTCTCACCGGCACGGGCACAGGCAGGAGTCCCTCCTGAATCCAGATCTGGTGGGTTCGATTCCCACGGGCAGTTCCCGACGCACTTCCTCAATCGGAATAAATTTGTTTCAATGGCCACGCGTCGCGTGTTTGTGAGCGGCCCCAATACTGCAGGCCGCTGGTGAGGGCACCCGTGTATGGGTTGTATAGTTCCCACCGATGAAGTCCCCCCCCCCCCCCCGCACGTCTGACCTGTTTCCTGGGCCCCCATCGGACACCGAATGCGGGCTTGATGCAGCGCAGCGGCGTACGGCCAGATCTGATGAACAGGACAAACATGTCCGGCCGGACACAGCGGTCCCAGCGGTCCCAGCGTGTCCCGGACGTCCGAGACAGGGCGATCTCCTGCTGGACACACCAATGCAACTCGCACAGCCCCCCCCCCCCCCCCCCCCCATCCCCCATTATCTTTCATCCGCAGTCGATCCGTCGACGCGAGGTAGCGTGTTTTTTCTGCGGTAAAGTGACAGACGGCCCATTTTGAGAAGCAGAAACAAAAAAAAAGTAGGGAGAAAAGATGAATGGGACGGAGAAGTGATCACACAGAGTCAAAACAAGAGGCGAACAAAAAAGGACAGAAAATCGGAAGATAGGACGTGCCAGAGCAACAGAGACAGAACTGAAGAGGAGTTACAGAGAATAAGGAATAAAAAAAACCTGACAAACCAAAGTATAGCGGTAAGGACAAAATACAACAACAAAGAGATGACAGGGAAGGAGAGGAGAGAGAAGACGGAAAAGAGGAGAACGTAAGAGGGAAAGGGAAACAGAAAAACGCCGCCTAATTAACGGCGAACTGAAAGAACGGGGTATAGCAAAATATAGCAGGAAGAAATGAGACAGACAAAAAGAGAAGAGAGGAGAAAAGAAACTGAGAACGGAAGAGGAAATAGGCAACCAAGTTGCCAGCCACAACACAAGCTTTGCGGTCTCCAGACAGACAGGCAGACAGACAGGCAGGCAGGCAGGCAGACGCAGGCACGGGGTGGGCGTCGAGCACGCGCTTCGCTAGGGACCCGGGGGCCGTCAGTAACCCACGTGACGTCACTTACGGACGGCCCCCACGCCCCCTGCCTAGTCTCGGCATTGCCCTGCCTCCTCGCACGCTCCTTCTCTCCCCTCTCTTTGTGTCCGATACGCGGGAAACTCAAACAGCCAAGGTGTCCTGGTCCCACTACTCACTACTCGGCTACCGGGAGTGTTGGTGTTGGTGCTGGGCAGAGGGTAGCGTGCGAGACAGATCGGGATGGACACTGTCCACCGGACAGGACAGGGCTGGACTGGGCAGGGGTCTGCCCCGACAGAGCTGATGCCCGGCTCAGGCGATCCCGTCCCGTCCCGTCCCCCGTTCCCAGCCGTGGCCGAGGCCGTGGCGTTCCGTTCCCTTCACCTGACCCTAGGCCGGTCCCGGGCCTGGTTTTGGCGGTGTGGGCGGGGCTGGACGAGCAGCTGGCGGGGGCCGAGGCGGGGGCCGAGCCCGCCGAGGCTGAGCCTGCCGAGCCGGGGGCAGGGGTGCCCAGTGGGGGGCCCAGTGGGGGGCCCAGTGGGGGGCCCAGTGGGGGGCCGGGGGCGGGGGCAGCGGTGCCCGTCGTCGGCGGTGACGACGCCGGCGGCCTGGCCTCCACTGGCGTCAAAGGTGGCGGCGTCGACGTCGGTAGGGGCGGGGGCTTGTCAGCTTCGTCTACGTCGTCCTCGTCGTCCTCATCCTCCTCGTCATCGTCCTCGTCGTCCTCCTCCTCCTCGTCTTCCTCGTCCTCGTCGTTGTCATCGTCGTCGTCGTCCTCGCTGTGCTGCGAGTGGTCGTCGGTGTCGACGGGGTCGTCGGGGGCGTGGGCATCGCCGCGGGCGCTGGCCATGAGCAGCAGCGCGGCAGCCCGGGCCGCACCTGCGCGCGAGGACGGCAGCCCGCCGTGGCCGAGGCCGTGGCCGAGGCCATGGCCGCCGACGGAGCCGTGACTCCGGGACAGCGAGCCGGACACGGAGCGCTGGGAGCCCGAGCGCGAGGCCGAGCGCCCCGTCAGCGGCAGCCCTGCAACACCAACACGGACGCAACACGGTCAGGGAGGCGAAGCGCGGGCCCTGCCAGCCCTGCCGACTGCATATTTACAGTGAAATTAGCAACATTTCTTATTCTTCGTAATTTATTAAATACACCAGATCAACGACAAACATTACAATTCCACCACACAAAGAAAAGCTACAGCTAAATACGTTTGAGGAGGGATAGTGATGGCGTTCGCCTTGGTGAAAGACTTTGCACCAACCATGGTACCATGGGCCACCGCCTGGTCTCATGGCATGATGATCCGGGCCCACGGTTGCCCATGGTCAACTGTACTTACGCGAGGGTCCAGCGCGGCACAGGCTGAGCGCCATCTTGCCCGCGGTCAGTTGCTGCAGGCTCATCTCGGACCCTGCCGGCCACACACAACACACTACGTAGTGTCTAGAGGGCAGACAAGCGACAGGAAGCGATGAGACAGAGACAGAGCGCAGGGCGGGGCGGGGCGGGCCGGGGTGTCTCCCGGGTGTCTCTGCACTGTACAGAGGGTGCCACCTTTGCTGGCGGGGCTGGGAAGTGCGGAGGGGCCGGATGTTTCGGATCCATCGTTTTTGTAACATGCCGCAACATTGACATGTAAGGTGTACCACGAAATTGCGGTTTGGGTGTCGAGAGGAAGCCTACGGTGCGCGTGTCTCCGTGAGAGGAGCAAAAACCATTCAAGCAGACAATTGCAAGTTTTCTATGTTTTCCTATAAGAAAAATATCAATTGATTTACAAAAACCGATATCACACACACACACACACACACACACACACACACACACACACACACACACACACACACACACACACACGCCGTAGAATTTCGTCTCTTTGCTCCTCCGGTTGACTCCATCATTCGTAACGTGTCATCTTGAGCATAACGTTTCAGCAACACAAAGAGCGCGCTCGCTTCGCTTACCTGTGTCGCTGGAGAAGAGGATGTGCGAGGGCGCCAGGTTGGCGTTGGCGAAGTGGTCCCGGGGCCGGCCGCCGACGAACAGCCTCAGCACGAAGCAGATGACGCCCGTGAAAAGCGCGATGCCCGTGGCCACGCCCAGCAGCGTGGGCAGGTCCGCCGTCAGCAGCACCAGGTCTGAAACCGGGTCAAGGAAAGGATGAGAAATCTTGTCGTTAGTGACGTTTGCTAGAATAGAGGTTTCCAGCGAGGCTCAGAAGCGAAAGCTGAAGAACAAAAACACTCCTAGCTTGGAAGCTCTGGAGAGCAAGTATGAGAAATTTTGATGCATAAGGGCGGGGCCAAATATGGCAGATAACCACCTCTGAATTCACTAAAAACGCCATTCAAGTTTCTCATACCTGCCCTCGAGAGTTTCCGGTCTGGAAGTGTTTATGTTCTTCATCTTCCGTTTCCCAGTCTCATTGGAAACCTCTATTGTGTGAGGGATAAGAGGGGTCTGTAAAGTTAGCGACGCGATAGAAGTGAATAATTCGGTAAAATGAGCCCTCGTATTCGGTGTTCTGCTCTGCGGGGCGACGGTGGCTTAAGTACCGGGAGCGCGCTGGAGTCAAAATCGTGACTCGGTAGCCGAAAAAACAAGCTGGCCCGTCCCTCCGTCTAACCTTTGGTGCCAGTTCCGCTGCGCTCCACCGGCACCTCGGTTCGACAGGGGGACTTGGCCAGCTTGGCCTGCCAAGCTTCTGTTTTCCTTCCTCCGAATGGCAGGTGCGGACATGCCACTACTCGGAGCGTAGCGAGTACAGCAGCGGTTTTCGGCCGTGTACGAAGGGAACCGATGTCCCCCAATTCTCCGCAGGGGGTCAATCCAAACCAGACTGCGGTGTTGAAGGCCCAACATATTATGGAGTCCCGGATGGTCCCGGAAGGCCGTTGTTAAGCGGAGGATGCCTCGCGTAGTGGCGCGGGCTAGGGGTTGCCGGGAGATCCGTCCAGCTCTGTGCCGGGTAGCGAATTCCAGAGCAGTGTCCCGGGGCCACTAGCAGCAGTAGCACCGGTTCCCGTAAGATCGCCAAAGTTGAAGGCAGGGGTGCTGGCGGAAGCCGGGACGATATCGGTTTGGTCCCCAACGGTCAACAGACCGTCGGCCCGTCATTTTTGAAACCATAAACTGCGGTCTGAAAATAGCCAGCTCCGTGGCCAGCTCACTCCAGCTCACTCGCACGCTCGCTCGCAGATACGCACGTCGCTAACTTAACAGACCCAGGTCTGTACCTCGGGTGTCGGCAGTGTGGAACCGCACTACGTCCCACTTGCGGGCCGTTGGCCGCCGAGCCGCACCGCTCCGTATTGACAGACAGAGGGCAAACCGATTGGTTTTGAGGGAGGGGGAGGGCTCTGAGCAGCACGCACTCGGCCACTTGGACACGCGGGGCCAGCCCGACGGCCAGGGCCCGATAGGGATCAGAGAAGGACCCGGAGAGCCCGGAGCCCGGAGCCTGGAGTCTGGAGGGGACCCGACAAATAAAACACCCTGCACTCCGGGGGCGGCCGGGGCCGGGCCAGAGTCGGTCACCATATACGTCATCCGGTTCACCGATCCGGACAGACCGCCACACCGCATCGAATCACTGACCTTTGATGTCCCCACCCCCTCTGCTCCCCCACAATGCACCGCCATCCCTATACACCCTCCTTTTTGCACCTTATATTACATCGCGACCCCTCCCAAAGAAAAAGAAAGAAGAAAAATAAATTGATTTTATGTGAGAGCAGGACCTGTCACCTTTATTATCATCATTTTTTTTTGTGAAACTAGCCGCATAGCGGGTTTTGTCCCAAACCCATACATATAGTAACCAATGACTGAAGAGCGTCACTTCACACGGCCCCTCCGGCCCCTCCGGCGCCTCCGGCTCCCCCTCTCACGTACTCAGTTCTCATCCTCCCTCAGCGTCTGCTTCGACGTTGACTTTCTTCTTTTATGCACCCCGGCTCTCGCTTGCTTCCGTTAGGACCCCCTGTCAGTTCTAGAAGAAAAGTTATGTAACACGCCTAGTTGCCACCGCGTTCCTACTCCCCCCCCCCCCCCTTTCTCCCTTACCCTCCCCTCCAGGTCACCGCTCGATGCTTTGACTTTTATAAAGGGCCAGGAAGTAAAGTGTCCGAGGGTTGCAGGGCGCAGGGCCCGGCCTGTGTCTCGGGAAGGGAGGGGGGGGGGGGGGAGGGGAGGGAGTTCGTGCCAACCCCTTAATGCAGAATGAGAGTCCCATCGGGAGAGGGAGGGGTCAGAGGGGGGCTGAGCCTGAGATGAGATGCCGTGTCAGTTTTACGCGCGGTGCGGTCTGATCAACGAGAGCGTCGTCGAATCCCGGCGAGAATGAGAGTTATCTCAGAGAGTGTTGCTCCAGCCCGGAGCCCAGCCCAAGGCCCGGAACCCGGGAACACGCAGCCAGAAACCCCGAGCCGGGAACCCGGAGCCAGGAACCCGCCGAGCAAGAAACCCGGAGACAGGAACCCCGGAGCCAGGAGCCCAAAGCCAGGAACCCCGGAGCCAGGAACCCGGAGCCCGCAGCCCCGTATAGGGTATTTCGGAGAAGGTCCAAACCGGAAATGGAGAAGAAGTCAAGAAGAACATCAGCGGAAACAAAACGCTGGTATCATGAGGGTTACCGTAGCAGAAACTACTTCCGCCACGGCGTCAGCCACGAGCCAACGTCAAAAATGTGGAGACTTAGCTGTCGCTGACGATATGTCACGACCATTTGATAGGGTCAGACAGCGCAGACCTCTTCCGCGCGGCATTGGGACGTGCATCCTCAGCCCGCGCGATGTAGTGTCGGAGCTGTCTGGCCCTATCTAATGGTCGTGACATATCGTCAGCGAGAGCCAAAATTTTGACGTTGGCTCGTGGCTGACGCCGTTGGCGGAGATACTCTCTGCTACGGTAACCCTCATGATACCCGCGTTTCTTTTCCTCTGATGTTCTTCTTGACTTCTTCTCCATTTCCGGTTTGGACCTTCTCCGAAATACCCTATTGGTGGCAGAGTGCTGCATTGGCTCAGGCCTGGACCGCCAGCCTGACCGCGCGGTCAAGAGCGGTCAAACCTATGCGAGTCGGGACCGGGACGGAGCTGAGACACAGTGGTGACCGGGCATCGAATCCCGGCGGCTCCAGATAGCTGAGTTTTTTCCCCAATATTTTCGTTTTTTTCTCGATGGCTGCTGGTAGGGAACTGTATACCGAGCAAAATGAAGTGGCTAGCAGCCACCTCACTTCACCGGAAGTCAGAGAAAAATGACCGCTTCTACCCGGATTAGATGCCAGTCACACCTCGTGAAGCGGTCGGGCGGTGCGGAGCGGTGCGGTGGCGGTCGGGACCGCTGCCCAGACCGCTCCGGACCGTCCTATGAAGGAGCGAGCAGAAGCGGCGCGGTCAAGCGGTCGAGCGAATCGGTCAAAACTGGCCGAATGCTGCACTCTGATTGGTGGTGGCCAGCGCACATGGCGCATTCCCGGAGTGCCACACACCACACACGCACGGCTCCGGCACCTTCTTCTCAGGCCTGTCTTGTTCGTCTCAATATCCGCATAGCTCTGACGCTGCCCTCCGCTCTGCCCCCGCTCCGCTCCCTGTTCCACTCCCTGTTCCGCTCCCTGTTCCACTCCCTGATCCGCTCCCCTCCGCTCCGCGCGCACGGCTGCACTCCTCTCCTCCGGCCGGTTTGCCCCGTTTGCCCGCCCGCTCCGCGCGCACGCTCAGCTCTGGGTTGGTATATACACTGGCGTCGCGGGCCGCGTCGGCCCCACTTCTTCACTTGGCTGCTTCGCTGCCGAGAAGTTTCCGTACACCGCACGGGCTGGGCCTGAGCCCGGCCTGGCCTCATGGCTGTGGTGTTGGCAGCGCCATGGAGGCCGAGGTGCGGGGGAGGGGGGGGGGCTAGGGAGAGATAATAGCGGCGCCATGGGGCTGCCAGTCCAGCACCAGCAGGCACACGCCGCCGCTATGAGAAATTTTGTCGGGCCCTGTTAAGAAATTGGCAACACCGGCCGATAGGTGGCGCGCGCAGCTTTTACGGACGACCCCTAGGAAAACGCATCGGCCCCGAGGTTATTGGGGCGCCTTCGAACAATCCGTAGGGTTCAGACTAACTTGATTAAAAGAAAAATGATACACATACCATGGCTTTTGAAAGACGAACGAGTGATGGGAAACGTCATGAACGTGCGTTTGGCTTCTCATATCAGTGTCCCTCTTATCGGACCCTGTGCCATGAGTTTCGTTCCCATGACCACAGCTGATTCCAAGCTACGATAGTTTAAGTTGGTGAGCGACCTCGAAGCTGGTGAGTGTCATATCAGACATCATTTTCGGATCGATACGATGCCGAGGGGTTGGCAGTAATTATAACATACGTAGCCGTAGCACCTTCCTCTCGCAAAGTGACTGGACCTGAGACTGTTTTCTTAGACGTGCAGGGACTTAAGACTTAACCATGCTATATACCTCTCGATCGAGTTCGCACTAAAGGTAAACTGTGAGGGGCTGTTCACATATTACGTCACGCTTTTTTGGCCAATATTTTTACCCCCCCCCCCCCTATTGTCACGGGGATAACCTAACCTTCCCATGCATTTAAGATAGGGCTGTCACGCTTGACACGGACCCCCCTCCCCCTGTAAGTGTGACGTAATATGTGAACAGTCCCTGAGTGACGTAGCTGCCAAGAAGAAGGCCGGGAGGGGGAGGGGGGGAGCCCGCCACAAGCGCGGACGTCATCCCGTCTGTCTGAACGTCAAGATCAGCTGGATAAGCAGCGGAGGGGCAGCATGCGTTTACTCATTGATGGCAATCGACGCTGTCTCTGGTCACGTGGTCACGTCCGAGTCACGTCCGCTTCCTGCTGCAGCTGCTGCAGCTGCCGTACAGAGCGGAAGCCGGAAGCGGATAAACCCCACCCCAAGCCTCTGCCACTCCCGCCTCACTACCACTGCAACCACAACTACCCCCCCCCCCCCCCCCCCTCCCGCGAACTAACGCCCGCTGGGCCTGCTTCCCCGTCAGCTAGACACAAAACAACACCCTTAAGCACCCCCTCAGCAGACACCCGCCCCCCTTCAACCCTCCCAGCTCTCCTCAGCAACCCCCCACCCGGGATACCTTTCACCCCCCCCCCCCCCCCCCCCGGCCTCCTTTCTCCCCTTCCAGAATCCCCGACGCCCCACACGGCTCCACGTCGCCAAGTTATATATACAGCAAAACAAAACGGGACGGCGGCGAACACGAGACGGGGACAGGTGGTGGCGGGCGGCGGGGGCGGCGGGGGCGGCGGGGGTGCAGGCCAAGGCGTCAGTTTATTTTCGAGCGAGCACCGAGCGGGTTCCGAGCGCCGTGCTGCTCGGATGCTGCAGTCGGGCCCGGTCCGACAGGGAGAAATTTTTTTTTAAACAAAATTTATTCTTTTGTAAACAATTTCATTTCTCTCATTTCTGAAATTGAAACAAACGGTTGCAACACCCCGATACGCCCGAATCGGAGGTCTTCACTGCGGAGCCGCGAGTCAAGGGCGGGAGAGGGGGGGGGGGGGGGAGGTGCGGTCGAACCGCGCATAAGCAAGGGAACGGGAAGAGGAGGAGGATCAGGGGAGGAGGAGGAGGGGGAGAGAAGGAGGAGCAGGGGGAGAGGAAATGACGGAAACGGCGGCAACCCGCGCTGCGGCGGCGGCGCGCCAGAACTGAAGAATGTAAATTGGGGCAGGCAGCGGCCACTGCCCTGCCGCAACCGCTTCCGCTGACACTGCCACTACCACTACCACTGCCACTACCACTCACCCTCAGAACAGAAGCTCCTGCGGCCACCCTTGTGCAGGTTGACGGTGTGGAAGCCCGGCTCGCACTGGCAGACGGCGTTGTGTTCCACCTGGGTGCAGCGGGCGTGGGCGTCCCAGTGCTGGCAGGCCGCCTGCGACAGGCACTGCTCGCCCAGGCCCGCGGCTGCAACACCACACGCGCTCGTTTGAAAACGACTCTTGAAAACTAAAGAGAGCGTAAGTGCAGGCCGAGGGAAACAGCAGGGCAATAACTGACACCATTCTAAAAGAAGAATCTGGCAAGTTTTGGATACCATGCCCACTTTTGAGAAGTCATTTATTTTCCAGTGTGATTTAATTACCTGCACTTACCCTGGACAACAAGAACAATCATCAAATATTCGTTAACAAAAAATAAAATGAACGGTATGTCAGCCAGTCAGCACGCGCCGAAGGACGCGCTGGTGGTGATGAAGTTATTAACGTTATTTATTTTCGGAATACTCGACAATAAGTTTTTCAGCACCCCGCGCTGCGCTCTGCTGTTTCGGGTGGAGAATCTATAAATTAATTGGCTGGGACTTCATTGGCACGCGACGCGGCCGGCGGACATTTCCTTTTTAGGACACAATCAGCGGCGCCTGCCGCTGTTGTCTCTTCGCGGGGGTTCTCCAGAGGAGGGGCGGGGATCTGACGCCGCCAACTGCCGGGAGTAAATACGGCGCTTGGGTCGTCATGGCTATTATGGTGATGGTTGGGGGGGGGGGGGGGACGTGAGGTGGGGGGGACGTGAGGTGGGGGGGACGTGAGGTGGGGGGGCGTGAGGGGGGGGGGGGGGGGGGGGGGGCGTTGGGCCCGGCTGTGGCCCGAGGGATGTTGACGCTTCGGAAAAGGTCAAGAGGCGCCGCACCAAAAGGGCGTATGATATTTACAGAGGGGTGGTGGTACAAGTCATGAAATTTGGCCTCTGCCTCTGCGCGCTCATTTCCGTCCGGTCCGCCCGGCCAGAGCGAGAGCGAATGAGAGAGAGAGAGAGAGAGAGAGAGAGAGAGAGAGAGAGAGAGAGAGAGAGAGAGAGAGAGAGAGAGAGAGAGAGAGAGAGAGAGAGAGAGAGAGAGAGAGAGAGGGGGGGGGAGTGAGTGCAAAAAGGGCGGATGCGGGAAGGGGGAGAGGTTGGGGGAGCGTAGAGACAAAGGTGCAGGTGTGACTTGAGTAGTATACGACTTTGAGTAACACGAAACGGCCCAAAAAGAGTCTGTAAGAAGACAGCACCGTTGAAATGGCGTCATTAGTGACGTTATCCGAGAGAAAAATAGGGATAAAAGACAGTTGATACCAGTGGCGGTTTAACTGCTCCATCACAGGGGAGGCGATCCTGAACAATTTCAGGTGTTTGCCTACCTTTCAGGCGGAGCACCGGCCGGCTGCTGATCTGGCGATGCCCCCCCCCCCCCCCGCCCCCTTCTGAAACCACCTTTGGTCGATGCGTCCTCAGAACAAAGCGCGATCTCCTTGCGCGACGCTCAACAAAGCGCGAAGTCTTTTAGGGTCGCGTCAACAAGGTCCGATTTCTCATCGGGCTCCTCCTCGTCCCTCGCCTGTGTTCGGATGGTGAGGGGCGATGAGGAGCCCGATGAGACATCGGACCTTTTTGACGCGACCCTAAAAGACTTCGCGCTTTGTTGAGCGTCGCGCAAGGAGACGCATCGCAGTGTGGAGTGTGTTTGTTGGCGTTGGCGCTCTATTACAGACCTTAGTTCCGCGCGTTTTCTCCATGGTACCTCACCCACCCCCTTAGGGGCCATTTACATACCACGAAGACCGATTTTGGGGGAGGGGGCGGGGTCAGCCACAGGTCACGCTCCTATATTAAATACATGGGAAGGTTAGGTTAGCCAGGTCACGCGGGGCGGGGGGGGGTCAAAAAGTGGCCTATTTTAGGTCACGTGGTATGTGAATGGCCCCTTAAAGCGTACATTCTTTTTTATCAGGGAGTAAGAGGAAATATGCGTCCCCATTGAAATGCCGCCATGGCCACCGTTATTTTTATTCTATGGCCCTACCCAGTTGCGGTTTCATCGATACTGATGGCAGAGTGAAATCGTCAATACGCGGAGAGCACAAAAATATTGAGAAAAAAAATGCGGGCAAATGCCCCCCCCCCCCCCCCCCCCCCCCCCCCGACCTGGCAAGTCGCTAGGAACAAAAAGTATAAGCAAAATATTGTGGTCGTCAGAGCGTCATTTAATTGCGCTTCTTTTTTAGCTGGTCCCCAGTTTGCATAAAGTCGTTAGGGGTCCCTAATTGAGGATACAGTGCGCCGTGTCTTCTGCCGTATTCCGCGTGTCACACAGAGAAAAATCGGGTCTCAGGCAGAAATCGTTCTCTCTTTCATAATGATGTCGTCACATTGAACGGTACTGACGAAACATGAACAGGAGTGTGCATTGTGAGAAATCATGATGCAGGCAAAGCAGCCTCACAAGCCAAACATAATAACACCGCAAAATCTCATTTTTATTTGTTGCCAAAATTTGAAAAATAGGTAAGGCCGCTTTACCTGGTTTTTTTTTTTTAGCCCTGAATGTGTTTAAAATTTTGACTTAATAATTAATATGGACCGATAGGGGAGGGTTTAAAGAAGTACTGGAGCAGCCTGAGTTGCTCCAGTAGCAACGTAGGATCCATAGGTTGGCAAGAGGTGTAGTTTGGGTTGCATACCTGCATACCACATAAGTGTGGACAAGTAATCATTTGTCCGCGTAGCTCGTGCACGGGGATACTCACGTGTGGTGCAGCCCCGTCTGGGCGACACTTCCACGGGGAAGCGCTCGTCGCACTCGCAGCGGCGCGAGACGTCGGAGCAGTGCACGTTGGACAGGCTGGCGGAGCACGAGTTGAAGCATGGCCCGCCCAGGGTGGCGCCCAGCACCTCTGCAACCAGAGAGCGCACTTTTAAGAAACCTCAAAATGAAATTAAAATCACTGCTTCGGAAGAACTAATATCGGTAGCATTGATACCGATATGCGGCGACATTTCTAGAGTTGCTCATTACATTAAAGGAACAATGAGCTATCATGATAGTTTGAACAGTGATCATCATCACGATCATCATTCATCCACAGTCGTACACCAGTGCACCATGATCTTCTGTCAGAATGGACGGAAAACCTGTAGCTTTGTCTAGTAGTTTTGTCATTTTTTAGATAAGATAGAATGATGATTACATGTTTTCTATGCTTATAGGGGGACTTGGCCAGCTTGGCCTGCCGCCGGCGTTTGCAGGTGCCTTCGGCCCCCGCCTCAAGTCTCCCTAGAAGTGCCCAAAAGCAGATGTATTTGTTACGATTAAAATCGTTAACCTGAGCCCGTCCCTGTGCGCGCCGCGATGGTAATGGTATGCGCGCGGCGGCCAACGCTAACCTCAAAAAACAAAAACAGACAAATTTTCATTAATAAAAAATGCGATACAAATCGAAAATTATTGCCACCGCACGTGATTCTACGTTAAAAAAGTAGTTGATCCTCAAGATTTGAAGTTTTTCTATGAACGATAAGTCGGCGAACACACATGCGGCATGAGACTATAAGCCCGGCTCCTGCCGTTTCTAAAGAAACGTGTCGGGACGAGCTAAAAAGTGCACAACAGTTTGCAGGACGTCCGTGTATAAAAATAACACAAAAAAAGGTAAAATCCAATCGAGCGGCACGAACAGAAAAATGTTTAACTTTTACGGTAAGCTCACTGCTTCCATTCCAATTCGTTTTTTTGTTGTTTTTGTTTTTTGTTTTTTTTTTCACCCCGTCAGCCAGCTGTCTCCCTCGACGCCAACTGGAACGTGAATTGTGAAAAAAACGTTGTGTGCACAGAGTGATGCCTCAGCCAGCGCACCGTTTCTACACGCCCTACTACACGCAGAAAAATGATTAGTTGTCACAACGAATTAGTTCGTAGATTTTGACGTAAGCACCAAATTTAGTTGTGAGAACTAAGATTTCGTTGAGACAACTAAAAGTCAGTTGCGTCAGCAAAAAGTCAGTGGCGTCAGCAAAAAGGAATTTTTTTCACTTTTTGCTGACGCCACTGACTTTTAGTTGTCCCAACGAAATCTTAGTTCTCACAACTAGATTTGGTGCTTGCGTAAAAATCTACGAACTAATTCGTTGTGACAACTAATCATTTTTGTGCGTGTACGTGGAGGGGGATCAATAGTACGGGAAGAGGGTGGGTTGGCGGAGGTGGGCGGAACGGGGGCGGGACTGGGGCGGGACGAGGGCGGGACGAGGGCGGGGGCGGCGTGTTTCAGTTCCGCCGGCTGTCTGGACGTAACGGCCGCAGCGTAGGAGACCACGAAGGCTGGCGCGGACGCGGCGCAGCAGCAGCAGCAGCAGCAGCAGCAGCAGCAGCTGTAGACAACGAGGGATCGCCACGGACATGTCGAGGGAACCCAGCGTGCGCTTGGCGTAAGGTAGGGCCTTCAGCTGGAATATGGAATGGAAGACCCAGCGGCTGTGCCCAGTCGCCATGGCAACCCGTTGCCGTGGTGATGTAGAACGGCGTTTGCTCGGTTCCCCGTAGCCGAGGGACGACGGCGAAATTTTTGTTGACACCACAAACAAGACAGGCATGGAGAACGCTTCGCATTCTAGGAGAGAGTCGCTCTTTGATTTTTTAGGGAAATGAGGTTTTTGGAGATTTTCATCATTCAATGTATCTGGTTCTCAAATTTACCAAAAAAAATGCAATATTAGTATTTGTTATTTTTTAAAGTCTGTGTTTTCGTCACATTTTAACTGGATTTAACCACTGATCTATTACTCCAGGCCATGCAGAGTGCGTAAAAAGTGATTGTTGATTGCGGGCGACGGCTGGTGCCAAGACAAAACTTCCACCAATCTGCGGTCTCTAAAAACGAGTATTACTGGTTTTTGTTTTTCAGAAATCTGTTTTTTCACTTTCGAAACTACATGAATGCCAAACCAAAACACCCCCAAAACAGAATCTCTCCTTTACGTAGTTTTCGAGATGAATATGAGGCTTAACTGACAGGACGAGCGCAATACTAAGGAACACACTCGCCTGACGAATTCGTTCAGTTCCGAGACGCGAGACGCTGATGCGACTCTTGTAATGTCTAGAAGTGTCCGGCGCGACGAGGGGAGGGCCTCCAAACACTTGTGCATGCCATTACAAGAGGGAAAGGGGAGGGAGGCAGAGGGAGGGGGACAGACACCGTTTATATTCCTCTCTGCTGTTTGTAATGCTGTTTGAATGGGGCTGGACGGACAAGGATGCATGCTTATCAGACAAGGGCAAAGGCACCGTGGCGTGGAGTGGCGTGTCCGCCATTCTCAAGCGCTCCCCATTCGTGATGGGAGGAACAATGGCGATTTGCAAGGAGGACGCCCCTCGCCTCACCCCAGCCCTCCCCGAGTGTTAGGAATCACTTCCGCTGGTGTCCGCCCAGACGGCACAGGCCAAACAGCGGAACAGGCCAGTTTAGCCTTTACGAGGCTTGTGATATCCTGGTTAGTCCTTCGCCGACTCGTGCCCGGCTGTAAGGAGTCATAATCCGTGTTTTTATAGCACCGCTCTGTGCAGCACCGAGTGTTATCCATCCATCTCCCCGGCCACCGGGTCCCGACGACATGCGACGCGGTGTCGGAGGGGTGCGGCTTTTATTTACTGGAGTGTGGAGCACTGATACTACTTGTTGACACGATGTATCGGCAAAGGCTGTTGAGCCAACTACAGTCGCGCTCCGTGGTCAGCGGGGCCGGGCTGTGCAGGGCTGTGCAGGGCTGTGCAGGGCTGTGCAGGGATGTGCAGGGCTGTGCAGGGATGTGCAGGGCTGTGCAGGGATGTGCACAGGCGCGGATCCGGGGGGGGGGGGCGACGGGGCGATTCCCCCTTCCCCCCCTAGAGCGCCCAAAGGGCGCCCGAAAGGTAGGTAATTCGCGTTGCAATCCGCCTGAAAGTGGGCAGAAAGCGGTACATCGCCTCCTCCCCCCCTAGAGCCGCCCCTGGATCCGCGCCTGGATGTGCAGGGGTGTGCAGGGCTGCGCAGGGATGTGCAGGGCTGTGCAGGGATGTGCAGGGCTGTGCAGGGATGTGCAGGGCTGGGCAGGCTAAGTCACGAAGACCAGGAAGTTAGAGCCAGACCTTTGCCCATTCCGCCTTTCTAAATGATGGATGTGGCAAATCAATCGCCTACCCACAGCGCAGCCCCTCACATCCCCCACTCCGCCCCTCCTCGCCTCGCCCGCCCTGTCCACAGACTAGCACGGCATTGCGCTCGAGATTTCCCGGGGAAGGGTACAGGGGGGAGTGGGGGCGGGGCGGTGCAGGGAGGAGAAGAAGAGTGAAGGGGAGGGCACAGATAAGCGGCTCCAGATGTTTGGGGGTCGGGTTCAGGTCGGCCCGATCAAGCAGGGATTGTCGACTTATCTCCCGAAACCCCCTCTGGCCCTGGCATGGCCCCCGGGCATGGCCCTGGCACGGCCTTGGCATGGCTGACGCCCCCCGCACCCCCGGCCTGCTTGTGTGATCCTCTCTGTTGTGCCTGTTGGCTACGGCGGTAGCTAGGGGGCCTCCGCACCGCAGGGATCCCCGCTATGCCGGGCCCCACCGCAACACGCAGGGAGCAGCTTTCTGGTATCATTCTGGCGGAGCTCCGCGTCCAAGTTTTCTCCCAGTTAAATCAGGGTCGGTTGTTCTCAAATCGGGCGGACAAGGGCCTTGCCCGGTAGAGACACTTGCCCGAGCTAGCCTGCCCGATTGAGAACACTGAGCAGAGTGCAGTGGTGGCGCCAGCGCCTGCGAATGCTAGGGTAGGCCAGCCCGCAAGACACGTGTGTATGCCAAAAGTCGGACTGGCCTACCCACCTGGCGTCATGTGCGCCGAGACAGGCCCACCTGGACGTCCGTACTTTACAGGTGACCCCTTTTCCTGGCGCTCTGCCGCGACACAAACCGGCTCCTGTACAAAATCTTCCACACCAATTTTTCAGGTTTTGATTTCGAACCAGTTGACTGCTGGAGGCTCGGACCCGAACAGCAGACATGGAGGAAGAGACTGCAGCCGGACATGCAGCCGCCGCAGCCGACGCGGCCGCCCCCACCGCCCCGGACGTGGTCTCCGACCCACCCCCCGTCCTGGCGGTGGCCGCCCCCGGGGCCCCCACCCCCGTCAGCGTGCTATCCACGGAGCCCAGGTCTTCTGAGCGCGGTGCCCGGGGCAAACGGGGCCGGCCGCCGTTCAGGCTGTGCTTCACCGTCCCGGACGTGGCCGGCAGGTCTACGCTGCCGCCGGCCTGCATGCACGCCGCGCCAGGTATGAAAAATCCATGAGGACGCTACAGAAGCCCGACAAGGACGAGTTGCGCACTGCGGCAAATTTCTGTAGTGGAATTCTTTTTTCTACCACTCGGAATTCCCTCGTCCGGCTTTCCAGGTCTGACGACGCACCAGACCGTACCGGAGATCCCCCCCCCCTCCCCCTCCCTCACTTTGGGGTGGGGCTCGGCGCCACGGCACGCAGACTGCCCCCCGCGGGGCAACGCGCGTAGCGCACCAATTTGGGGCAGCGTCCCAAATCTTTGAAGCATCCCAATTTAATCTCCTCGGCGGAAGTTTGGGGATGGGGGTGTATCAGCGGGGCAGAAGTGGAGCAGACCTCGGCAGGACGACCCGTCGGGGTCGGGGGCTGCCGGGGGCTGCCGGGGGCTGCCGGGGGCGGCAAGGACACTCCTTGTCGCGACAACAGGGGAGACACGAAAACGACTTATACTACTTGCGCGGCGATCTTCAAGTCATTATAGTAATTGGCGACACTGGTCTGTCTGTCTGCTTGTCTCACTTTCTGTCTCTGTCTGTCTGTCTCTCTCATCCTCGCCGGTGCTCCCTCTTGCAGCGAGCGCGGTGGCCGGCAAGTTTTACTCCCGGGAGGAGGAGAAGATTAGGTCGGAGCTGCAGAGAATCGTGGAGGCGGAGGAGGCGGAGCGAGCCGCATCGGGAAGTGATCCGGCGGAGCAGCGCCGGGGCAAGGACGTCCTCGAGAGCTCCAGGTGGGCGGGGCCGGGGGGCCGAAGGACTTCACTGTTTTCGAAATTGCAACACAGTGGTTGTTGTAAAGAAGTAGTGATACACTCCCTGACTCCCTATAGGACGTAATGGGTCCGTTATTGTAGAATTAGCCTATATCGCAAAATGTTGTAATACACTGTATAGCAAACCGTTTGCGATAACGAGCCCATTACGTTTTATGGCCGGCCTATACCCTAGCAGGCGGTCGGCGTCACCGTCCGCGGAGTAGAGCAGAAAGAAATTAGGACATCCTTAGTGGACCACGCGACGCTCTTGGCAGTGTTCAACATCAAATTCACGTTCTTCACGTTTCGAAGTGCGTATTTGAATACGCCTGAAACAATAGTACCCACTCACTAAAAAAAATGAATGTACTCTCTCAAAAAAATATCGGACAGAAATCAGAAACAGTCACAAAAAGGCAGAAAATTTCAGCAGAAATTAAAAGAAATATAGAAAAACAAGTAGTCTATTTTTTTTAAATCACGTTACCCCTCGCCTAAAAATAACCTTCGCCCAGGTACGGCCGGTACCCGCGGCCACTCGTGCCGCCAAAGACGGGTGACCGGCGCCTCCACTTCGGCTACCGCACGTCCGACATGGTGCGGGTGCAGTGCGCCATCGCCCGCGCCGACGCCCTGGCCGCACCGGCGGGGAGCTCGGGCCTCGGGACGGGGGTCCAGCACGGCCGGGGCAGGCAGGCCCAAGGGCAGGCCGCGGCCACCGCTGCAGCAGCCGCCGCCAGCAGCTCCACGGCCGCGATCGCCGTCGCTGCCGCCGCAGCTGCCGCGGCGGCAGGGGTGGCCTCTGCGTCAGCCTAGAGGACGTCACCAGCCACCAGCCGACAGCCTCACAGCACAGCTCTGGGCTCAGACCGCGTGGCTGAGCGATTCTGTTTCCCATCGATCGGGAGGTAGAGAAAGGGAAAGGGAGCGCCAGCCGCCGCCGTGGACCGGGCCGGGAGCCTGGAGCCGGGAGCCTGGAGCCTAGATCCGGGAGCCGGGAGCCTGGAGCCGGAGGCCGGGAGCCTGGCGCCTGGACCGGGAGCCGGGAGCCTGGAGCCGGGAGCCGGGATCCTGCAGCCGGGAGCCTGGAGCCGGAGGCCGGGAGCCTGGCGCCTAGATCCGGGAGCCTAGATCCGGGAGCCGGGAGCCTGGAGCGGCCTGGAGCCTATAGATCCGGGAGCCGGGAGCCTGGAGCCGGGAGCCTGGAGCGGCCTGGAGCCTATAGATCCGGGAGCCGGGAGCCTGGAGCCGGGAGCCGGGAGCGGCCTGGAGCCTATAGATCCGGGAGCCGGGAGCCTGGAGCCGGGAGCCTGGAGCGGCCTGGAGCCTATAGATCCGGGAGCCGGGAGCCTCCTGGAGCCGGGAGCCGAGCCGAGAGCAGCGACCCGGCGGGACCGGGGCCGCATGTGCGAGCAAGCGCGCGCCGCCACAGACCCACCAATCGCAGGAAAGTTCAGCCGAGACTGGCGGCCACGCCACGCCAGGCCACGCCACGCCACGCCGTGGCACCGCGGCGACGCGTAATATGCAAAATGGAAAAGGCGAACGCCCACGCCGTGCGCGGCGAAGCATTCGCTGCATTCGCACAGAGAACAGTTATTTCGCGCGCATTTTTAGCGGGGTTATTGCTGGAAAACGGTAACGCGGGGCTCAGGTGTACGAGTTTCAGTTCCCGCTCGCACAGACACGACACGCACGGCACACGGCACAGGCACAACAGCCGGTGCTGATGACTGGGCTGGGGATGGGCTGGCCCAGCCCGCACCGCAACGGCTTGACCCAGTTTCGCCCCTCCGCGCGCCACACCATGCCCTCCGTGCGCACACGTACACACGTGTACTCGCACGCGCACGCACGTGAGTGCTAGCTAGCTGCACACGGCAGTGTTAGCTTTTCGGGAACAGGGATCTGGAGTGGTGTTTGGCAAATGGACGGACCCCCACTTCGGTCCCAGTGCTAAGGGTTGGGGGCAGGGGGGCGAGGGCAAGGGCTGGAGGCACCACCCAGTGCCTGTTCTGTCCGCACATCCCAGCTCTTCATGGACTAATGGTCTGTTTGACCGCCGGGGGTGAAGCCTATGTCGTCCCGGCTTCCGCCAGGACCCCTGCCTGCCTGAACGGGAGCCCCTTTATTAAGGCAGCTATAGTTTGGACCGGAGACTCTGCGCTAGAACCCGCTACCCGGCTACGAGCGAGAAAAAAAAATCCAGCTCTTCTAGCTCCGAGTCGCCCTTGTCAACCGAACTATGAATGTCTGTGATAAATTCAGAAACTATCTGACATAAAACACTATGTACATTGTTAGTTTCTTGGTGGAAAAATAATAAAAAGGAAAGTAAGATGATTTTTATTTTTAATATTTGCATCCCTGTTTCGCATGCATGACGTAGAGGGGGTAGTCCAGGACATCTCTATCGAAACGTTTCCGCTTGAGTCACCGATGCTCGGCCTACAATCCCTTGAGAAAGTCTGCCCCCCCCCCCCATCTCTGTCTCTCTGTCTGTCTGTCTCTCCCTCCCTCCCTCCCTCTCCCTCTCCCTCTCCCTCTCTTTCTCTCTCTCTCTCTCTCTCTCTCTCTCTCTCTGTCTCTCTCTCTCTCTCTCTCTCTCTCTCTCTCTCTCTCTGTCTCTGTCTCTCTCTCTCTCTCTCTCTCTCTCTCTCTATCTCTCTCTCACACACACATACACACACACCAGCCGAGTATGTCCTCATCCTACCGGCACCCCGTGTGGCACACGCCTGAATGCTCATAACCGGATAGCTGCCCGAACGTCGCGTCCTGTACACATTTCTGTCCATCTGGTCTTCCGCGTAATACTCGAGTAAAAAGACTAAATAAAAAAAAGATAAGGAAATTCCTAACACCCTTGTTATTTATTTTTGGGTGATATTGGGAAAGGACGAGGATAGGGATAGGGAGGATTTGGACACCCGCTCATAGGTGCCCGCATTGGTTGTACCGGGTGCCCTCTCATAGATAACGAGTAACGGGCCATCGGAGTACTCTCTCATTAAAGCAAGCACCCCTAGAAACACTCAACCGGGGACCGAACCCGAAGCGGCCGGATGGGCAGCTGCACATCAACCCTCACGGCTACCAGAGATTCTTGAGATGGCCGGGGATACTGCGGCCTTTAAACGACACACCAGGCAGCGAGGAGAATAAACTTGGAGTCCGAAAAAAAAATTAAATCCCTATTTAAATAGGAAGCAGATGATACCAACTCTAAATGTCATCCAGTTTCTTAAGGGTTGAGGATGTTATGAAACTAAAGTTTTATGTGTGTGTGTCTGTGAAAGCAGAACTTATCTTTTGTTGTATTATGAGGGAGAGCAGAAGATATTTGAAAGGAAAGAACATCTCCTGAGGCAAATTTGTTTACCGGAAAGTTAATTTTCGGTTTCGGTAGAGGCCCTTGGCCAAGCGAGCGAAGGCGAGGCCAGCCGAGCGCAGGCGGAGCCGAGCCGGCGGCGTTCTGGACAACAATGCTAACCGAGCAGTGCGCGACGATCTCGCGGCTCGCGGCCAGCGGCCCTCGGGTCCCCCCTAGTGCCGGCCCGGGCCCGCCTTATATTATAAGTTCGGCGCACTCGCTACGCCTTTTCGATTTATCGGGAGTAAAAGCTAGCTGACACCTCAAACTAATTAAGTTTTGATTTTTAGCTTTAATGTTAGTGTTTTGAGGTATCATCTGCTAAAAAGTCGCGTCTCACGCCGGGTGGCGAACCCCGGCCTCCCAGTCCTGGTGTCGGACAGTGTCCTGGGTTCAGCTTTTGCCACCACCCAGATCTTTTGAGTCCGGGCGTAGCGAGGTACTCTCTGCAGCGACTATCCCGATTTATGATTTTACTCATTTTTCCATTAACATTCCGTCTGAGAACAGAGCCATATAACCGTTTCGGCTACCATGCCGCACGATGACTCGTGCAGCACCATGTGATGTGTCCGTCCCGTCGGCGTGCCCTGGCGTGCCCTCTGCGTGAACCCCAGCTCGCCCGGCGGCCGGTGGCCCAGTGGTGTGTTTGTCCAGGCCAACGCCTGTCGGCTGTCGTCAATGTCAGAGAACCCCCTTCGCAGCGGCGGCGGCCAGCGGCGGCGGGGAGGGGGAAGGAGGGGCTGCGAATCAGGTTGGCCGGGGGTCGGGACGAGATGGGGCGGGCGGAGGAGGGCCGGCATGGCGTGGTGCGGCACGGCCCCGCGGCCGCCCCGACACCTCCAGGACGCCCTTCCCGGCCACCCCCTCCCCGGCAGCCCGTCCACCCCCTTCCCGTCCCCTCACCCCCCGAACCTCCAAACGGGTCGATGTGGATCGCATCCTCACCCTCAGCACCAAGCCCAAGCTCCACGCCGCACCTCCACATTGCCCATGTTTATCATCGCGTACAACTTAATCCTTCCCTACGACGGACCTGGCCTCGGCTCGGCTCCCACACTCACACCCCGAGCGCCCCGAGCCCGCCTCACTGCCTGCGGGCCTGCGGTGCAGTGCCGCCCCCCCCCCCCCCCCCCCCCGCCCTGTCCCACAGAGCGCTTCCCTGCGCACCTGAACCTGAATCCGATTCCCCGCACGAGCGGAAGTCGCAAGGGCCGAAAGGTGTGAACAGAGTGGGAGGGGGAGGAGGAGGAGGAGGGGAAGGAGGGGGAGACGGCGTGGGTGTGGTGTGGCGTGGTGCAGTGCGCTGCGCCGCCATTCAGATCACTATCGCCGAGCCCCAGCCTGTTCATGGCATGGCCGAGGCCGACGACCCTCTCAGCTTCCTCTCATCCCACACAGCAGCAGGTTTTCGGCAAGCAAATTATAACATCGCGTTGTCTTTGTCTTTTCTCTTTTTAATTATTCACCTCCCCTCACAACCCGTCGGCGTTTGTGTATTCTTATTTCATTCCCTCTGCTTCGCCCGGGAGGAGCGGCGCCTCTTGCGGGGTTAGTGGACCTGCGGCCTGCGGCCTGTGGGCAGCTGGATTTACTCTACATGGTAATTGTTTTAGTGGCGCAGCGGCGGCCAGGGCGGCCCAGGCCGTACCCTCGGACCCGGAGCTGGTGGGCCTGGGCCACGGCCTGCACAGTATCGGACAGTCAGCCACTCTCAGCGGGCCGCCGCCCCCGTCCCCGCACTACCGTCCAATCTTTATTCTTCTTCTTACTTTTTCTTCGCCGCCTTCTTCCTCTTCTTCTTCTTCTTCGTCGTCTGCTCCTCCCTCAGCTGCCTGCTTTTATTGCAGTGGGCGCCCTGGTTTTCGGAGCAGCACTCCCACCATCTCCCCCCCCCCCCCCTCCCTCAGGCCGTGCCGTTTCCCTACATTTCCTTTCGTCCGTTCCGCTCGTCGCGCGGCTCATAAAAGTGCCTTAATCAGCGGCTGCTCTAATTGTTTCCTTTTTTTATGATTCAATTTCTGAGGGCTGGGACGTGCCGGTCGGGTTCACTGTATGCCGACCGTTTAGCGCGACTGGGTGACGGCGCAGCTGAGCGCAGTGCACGCACGGCCCGCCCAGCCACTCCAGGCTCCGCGCTGCGGAAGCAATCGATCTCGCGTCTGTCACTAAAGGCAATAAGAGTTTCACAAAATAAAATAAAAATCAATCCTCTCGCATTAATTTCCCTGACTTCTCGATACATGACAATCACAATCCCATTTATGTTTCATACTGCGGGCGGCGTCGGGCTCACAAACACACCATGGTGCGGGCCTCCTCCTCTGTCCGCCCGCCGCAGCAGAGCGCCGTGGCGGTAGGCAGTCCCGCTGGACACGGCCGCACTGCGGGCCTGCCTACCCACCACGGCGCTCTGTGCTCTGCCAGAGAGAGGCGAGGCGGGAGCGGTAGCCCCAAAGCGCCCGGCCCGTCCGTGCGTGACGCCACCTCCCCGACCCCCGCGGCAGCCCCCGGCTGTGCCCGGCAGCCCCCGGCGGCCCCCGGGCTGGCTGGGACGTCGTCAAAGGCATTACCCCACGGCCCAGCGCTCGAGCGCGGGGCGTTGGCCGGAATGCTTTGGAGCCCAAGGAAAGGGCAGCGAGTTTCATTATGCGAACGTGCTAACGCACCAGGAAGCGGCGCGGCGCGGCTTAGTTTGGGAACCGCGGTGGGGACCACCTTTTGGCTAAGATCAAAGTGTAGTCTGATCAGTTCCCAATGGGAGCCAGGGTGGGCCTGTGAAGGAAAGTCTGGGAGTGAGCACTGCAAACTCCTGATGGTTTTTCCCGAGCACTGCAAACCTGTGCGGCAACCCGGTTTGGCGAACAGCGACCCCCAACCCCTAATTCCCCTGGTGGACCGAGGAAACCGACACCAGTGGGATGCAGGCAACCCAAGCCCTTTGTGGTAGGGCTAAGGTTTGGGATGGGAGCTGTCTCGTTATAGGCCGTGGATACGTCCGCCAGGTAGAGCATCTCGGGGAAGCCGTTGGGAGGAGAGCATTCTCCAGTCCAGGTGATTACACCGGGTTTACCGTCACCCTTACCGCCGGTAGGGCTGGAGGCGCCTAGCTGTTCGTGTGTTGACGGGCCACACGATCTGGTTAGGTCCCCGCTCTTTTGTCGGTTAGCTCGCGTGCGGGCGCCGATCGGTACTAAGAGTGGCTGAGTGATGCGGAAGAACCGCCAGTGCACCGCCGGGAGTTGAGAGGAGTTTCGGTCCTCGGGTCCTCCCAAGCTGCCGTGCACAGCCCAAACCACTCTGACTCGGGAGTAGGCTCAGCACTAATAATGTATAATAACTAATGTAGTAACGTAACCTTTGGCAATCCTACCATCTGGCAACAGAGAGAAGAATCACAAACGGATTGTTGCAGGGACCGCCTGTGGTGTACCGCTTGCGACTCATCAGTGCTGGAAGTGCCGGGCCGGAACATGTCACGTTTCAGATGTTTTCGTGTTCATTCTCACAACTATTGGGTGGGCTAGCGCTGCCCGTCCCGGTAACATCAAGAGTCTCTGGTAGCCGTGCGCTGTAAGGCGAGCGATTCACTTGTCAGGGCTAAGGGCTGGATTCATTAACCTGCAAACGCCTTTCGGAGGAGAACAAAAGCTGTCCAAAACTGTACTGTCTTCCGAAAACATCCGCCCCCTTCTTGTTTTCTTGTTTGCGGGTTCTTTGCTGTCGTACTCCCTAAGAAAGTGCACACCTGATATGCTTTCCCGCCTGCATAACGGAGTGCAGGGATCCCATTTCGCCGCCCGGACCCGGGCCTCCCCGAACCGGACCTGACCGTACGTCTTGAGGCGCCCCCCGGGACCAAGACGCTACGCTACGAGTGCGGTATGAGGAGTTTAGAGCGCCCCAGGGCCAGCGCCTCAGTCTACGGCCGGGCTATGTGTTTGGGGCATCGCCGGCAACCGAGAGAGAGAGAGAGAGAGAGAGAGAGAGAGAGAGAGAGAGAGAGAGAGAGAGAGAGAGAGAGAGAGAGAGAGAGAGAGAGAGAGAGGAGAGAGAGAGAGAGGGGGGGGGCGGATATTTTAGAGTTGTTTGCCGTCGACATGTTGGGCCGTCGCGGCTTACGGATGTCCCCCAGGGCCCCGAATCCCCGGCAAGGCAAAGACGTCTGCAGCCAGCCCTGCGGCGGCACAGAGTGTAACCACCCCTCCTCTTCCTCCCTTCGTTCAGGAGCGGATCCAGGGGCGGCTCTAGGGGGGGGGCGATGTACCGCTTTCTGCCTACTTTCAGGCGGATTGTAACGCGAATTGCCTACCTTTCGGGCGCCCTTCGGGCGCCCTGGGGGGGGGGGCGATCGCCCCGTCGCCCCCCCCCCCTGGATCCGCGCCTGCCTTCGTTCATCCTCCACCCCCTTTCCTCCCCCCCCCCCCCCCCCCCCGGCCCCGTGCCGGTCGTATCGACTAAAATGCAGTCTGTGGTATGGCCCTGCATGCCCTGCCCTGCCCTGCCCTGCGGTGCCCTACCCTGCCATGCTCTAGACAACCTGGATCGCTTCCGCCCTGTGAATCACTCACGTCCCTTTGCTAAGCCGAGCCGATGTATGTGGGCTGCGGCATGACCGGGCCGATCCGAGTCCGCGGTGGGTGAATACATCCCTAGACCCTCGGGACCACGCGTCACAGCACCCACTGCTTTAAGCTCCGTATACTGTAGCACCCATCCCCAAAGCAGAAAACGAAGAAAAATGTCGAACCTTTGCTCTCCGGTCTCCTCCAATCTCTCGCCAGTCATTCTCTGGTCACATTCAGTCGTTTGGGAGTACAGTCACCGTATAAAATGTTGAGGACTGATGTGGCCCTCGGGAATGGATCCGGTCATCTCGGCAACAACACGGCACGTCACGTGGCATGTCGCGTGGCGCGCTTCGGTGACTATTTTATTGCCCCTGAGGTCCGCGGAGGTCCGCGGAGGTCCCCAGTGGCGCTGGTCACCCTGCCCCATTACTTTGAGGACGCCCCTTCCGCCCAGTGTCCAGCACGGCACGCTACGTGGAGGGGGAGGAAGCAGCTGGGGCGGCAGCGGCGGCGGCAGCGGTTAGAGGTAGAAGGGGATCTGTTTGAACCTCCCCCGCCGGTCTTCGTCCGGTCAATACACTCCCCGCAGAGTTCCGGTGAAGGAAAAGGGGGCTTATGTTTGGGTTCCTAGGGCCATATAATACTCGCAGAGTGTGTGTGTGTGTGTGTGTGTGTGTGTGTGTGTGTGTGTGAGTGTGTGTGTGAGTGAGTGAGTGTGTATGTGTGTGTAGGGAGGGGGCTCGTATTGGAATACTGCAGGGGACCAGAGCCCCCACACCCCTCCCCCTCCCCTGTCCCGCCGGGCGGCCGCCGCTTGCTATACCGCGTGGCCTCCTGGCGAGGGGAACGCCGAAATATAAGGCGGGTTGTTGCGGTTGTCGAGAAGACGGCGCGTCGTATAGCCACGGACTGGAAGGGGGCACCTGGGGGGGGGGGGGGGGCGATCGACTGGGGGAAAGTGAGGGGAATGGGGCGGAGTTTTGGCGCCAAATCATCATCCCCTCCTGTGAACCGGGGTGGTGGCGCGGCACGGCGTGGCGTCGCATGGCGTGGCGTTGCGTTGCGTTTCAATGCCAGTGAAAGGCGGCGTGAAAGGAAACGAGCTGAAAAGGTTCGGGTCTGGGTCTGGTGGGGGCGTTGGGCGTTCCGTCCGTCCCTCCGGCATTGCCAAGGCATTGCCCGGCGCGGCATACGGACCCGACTCCATTGTCTTGCACGGCCGCCGCCGCCGCCGCCGCCGCCGCCGCCACGGCGGCCCAAGGTTGCCAACGGTGTGCAGGGACTCTGACCATCAAGCAGAACTTCGATCAGAGCGGGTACGTCGGGTGCCTCGGTCGTGGTCGCTGTAGACGAGGCGCAGCGATGCGGGCCTTGACGGGGTGCACTCAGAAAACCGTCTCCTTCATTCAAAGACGCCGTCCTTCGTGGGGGGACAATGAAATAGTTTCTTAAGGAATTTTCTTTCATACACTAGAAAATTTACCTCACATCAAAAGCGCCTCCCTCGATTCAAGGGAAAAATTACCTTGACCCAAAGTTTCTTTGAATCAAAGAAACCGTTTTCTGGGAGTGCCTTACCCGTCTTGTTGCCGTTCTCCGGGTAGTCCTCGTCGTGGCCGCCCTCCCCCGGCGAGGGCCCGTCATCGTCGTCGTAGTCGTCATGGTGGAGGGGTGACCCGGGGTCGGGCCCGTGTGCATGACCATGGCCGGTCACCGCGCTGGCCACGGACATGAGCAAGAGCAGGAGCAGCAGCCGGACGGGCGCCGGCGCGGGGGCGGGCGCGGCACACATCTCATGGCTCACCCCCGTCCACGACACGCCGGAGCCATGAGCAGGTCGCACGCCCTGGACGCACGCGCCGCGCTACAGCCCGTGCATGGCTCGTGCACGTGCACGCCACGCGTGCGGCACGTGCAGCACGGAACACAGCCTGGGCTGGACAGGCTCGGCCTGGGCACGGCACGGCACGGCCGCTGCCACTGCCCGGGGCCCCGTACGCCCCGCACGCCTGAGGTGCCTGAGGCACAGGCACGCCTGTGGCACGCCTGTGGCACGCTCCGCTCGCACGACCCGAGGGTCCCCGCGTGTATCGACGGACTGGTGCCTCTGGCGTGCCTCTGGCAGCGGCAGGCCAGGCTCCGAGGCGCGCAGCGTGCTGCTCTGGCTTCCATGGCTCCCCCCTCCTCCCCCCCCCCCCCCCACCCACCCCTGGACCCCACCCCCGGACCCCACCCCCCGGGTCCCCCGTCGGACCGCCCCCGCTGCCGCCCCCGACCATCTCGCCCGTCCCCTTTCGCCACCCCCTTTGGCCAACGCATGCGCCCCTGGGCCAGGCGGGGTGAGGACGGGACGAGAGCTGGGATGGGGAGGGTGGGTGGGTGCACAGGGATGGGATGGGGATGGGGTCGGGAGCGGGGATGGGATGGGGATGGGGGTTGTGGGGATGGGGGTTGTGGGGATGGGGGATACTGTATCGCACACCGTGATGCGATACACTGCAGGGTGTACACGATGTGTGTGTGTGTGTGTGTGTGTGTGAGGGGAGACAGGGGGAGGGCATGGCATAACGTAAGGAATGATGTGTAGGAGGGGGGGGGGAGATGATGAAACCAAGGCCGATGGGAGCATGGGACTGGATTGTTTTATGAAATGGAATACGGTTCGGACATATGCACTGATGCCCCTGTAGGTACACGAACAGCAGACTATCCAGCTTTTTTAGGCGCCGTCAATAAAAGTCCGAATGTTCTGCAACGGAAACCGTGAAGAGCAACGAGCGCCTGCGATTGGTAGGGTAGTCTAGCCCGCAAGACAGAAGTGCATGCAGAAATGAGGGTTGCCTACCCAATAGGTGCCAGGCAGAAGACTGGCCCAAATATTTCTGCCTTTGCCTTGCCTCCATGTCATAAACGTATCTGAAGGACTTTTGTAAAGGGAAGTTCCAACAGTGCTCTCCATCTCCATACACCTGTGTGTTACGAAGCAGAGAGGAGACCATGAATCTCAACTGGAGTACTGGAGCACCATGAGACAAAATGCGATGGTCTCAACTCTCATCGAATCGAATCTCCTAGCATGTAACACGGTCTTCGTTGCGTGCACATGCACCGCTACTTTCATTATTACTAGAGTAGGTTCAGGTCACTCCAGCATGACTCCAGCTCCAGAGCCGTGGCCGTACTCGATCTACACGTAAGCAGGAACTTTTCATACCGACACCCGGCAAACGGAGGTGGGGATGAGAAATCGGGAACGAAAAAAAAAAAATCAAATTGATACAAACTGGTTTGGAAATGAGGTTTGGAGGTATTTGGTGGGAGACGGGTTACGAAACTCGGCGACAGTCCTAGTAACAGGGGCTCCAGCAGGTGTGATAGATCCCTTGCCCCATCCTTGCGATTTCTCTTTTCTGCACTAACGCTACCCGCTACACTCCCGCAGTCCCAGTGAGAAGTGAGCCAGGCACAGACAGGTCGGTATGTTATTGTCTGAGACGAGACGAGACGTCACTTAAGTCGTTCGGTCGCTGTGGTGCCGTGATAAACCGCGGCGATAATAGCGTTGGACTTTTTTGCTGTCGTCAACCTTTGCTCTTAACGTCTGCGTACTTTCTGCTTTGTGACGGCCACACCAACTGCTGCAGTGGGCCGTCTCAGCTTTCAGGCACTGCCTGACAGGAAACTTTCTATTTAGTGTATTCCATCACGGGACTTTTTCTTGTTAATGTTAAATTTATATTTTCCAATTTTGTGTGACCAAGTCATCTAATTTCAGCCGTCAACAGTGTGTTTCAGATTACTTGCAAACATGGGTGATTTCAAGGAAGGATTCATAAACCTTAACTATGTCCCGACCCACATCATGACATGGGGCGGCTGGATTGAGGGTGATAAGTCCAGCTTTAAAGAAATAGCTTTAATATTTATCGGGAACCCTGGGGTTGGTATGTTTTATTCTGAGTTCCTCCAGCAGTTGAATCAGAAGTTGAAAATGCCTGTATGGCTCATTTCCCATGCTGGCCATGAGCTTCCTCCAGGGTAAGAAGAAAATATTTAGATTTGAAGTAATCTGCCCAGAGTATATAAATCTTAATATGTTCATTTCTTTTATGTGTAGGTTAATGCCTAGTATTGAGAAAAATCAGCATCTCTTTAATGTTGAAGGACAGATAAACAACAAAAGAGAATTCATTAAGCGATATGTTCCCAAGAACTGCAAAATTCATCTTCTGGGGCACTCTGTTGGTGCTTACATGGCTTTGCAACTCTTAAAAGAAAATGATGTAAGTTACAATCAATCCAAAAAATTCTAAATTCATCTTAAATTCCTTACAAATTAACCTTATTTTGTGCATTTCAGTTGGCAGACCAAATACAAGGATCATACCTATTATTTCCAGTGCTAGAAAACATTGCGGAAACTCCAAATGGGCGTTTCTTCACCAAAGTTGCTGTCAACATGCTTTGGCTTGTGTACTTTTTGGCAGGAATATTTTTGTATCTCCCACACTTTTTGAAAATTGCACTTATAACAGGCTACGTCAGATTGTTTGGGAATGGCACTAGCCCAATTGTCAAACGTGCTGTTGCTCAACTAATAAATCCCAAGATTCTACATGCAGTTTTCTTCTTGGCCATAGATGAAATGGACCAAATCAAAGAACTGGATGTAGACATCATTAGTAAGATGAAAGACAAAATTTTCATCTACTATGGTGATCATGACAGGTGGGCCCCTGTTTCTCACTATGAAAGAATTGTGAAAGCTGTACCAGGTGTGCAGGCTCAAGTGTGTAAGAAAGGTTTAGATCACGCTTTCATGCTGATACGACCATCCCATTTGATGGCAGACGTTGTAGAGGATTTAATTACCAAAAACCGATTGAAATAATGTTGAAGGATGTAGACAAACTTTCTCCCCTGTACCTCTGTTTATATTTTTTGCTCAATAATATCATCAATAAGATAAGTAAGAGCTTAGTAACATACATTCAATGCTTTCTTTTGCACTTTGGTTCGGTTGCAATACTTAGTATGAACTCTGTTAGTACATGAGTTCCAATTCCAGGGCAAGGTTATGACAGTGAACCCCATTCCATGACTTATACCTCATTAAGATGTTCTAATCTAGTTGGTCTACTGCTGTGTTAATAATTGTGGACCAATATTCATAATTGTAAGTCAACTGCATAATGGTATTACTTTTGCTATGGAACTGGGTATTTCATAGGATGGTGGAGCTGAATTCTATGAGTTTCTAGCTTGTGAAATCTGTGCAGTGTTGTTGTAACTGTGTGTGTTCAATTTACTTTATAATTTGTCCTAGACTCCTAAGGAACCATATATTTTTAAATTTTATTCATGACCAATCTTTTGATTGTTGTTTTATCCCTGTTAATGCTTTTAAGTTGTTCAAGTATGTTGTGCAATCATTATTACATAAATAAATGAATGGAAAAGTTTTGGTGAGTGCTTTAGGTGGAACTGGACTTTTGTGAAATAATGAACAAGTAATATATAGTAACAGAGTTGATTATTTTCATCAAATACAAAATATTATTAAAATAGCTAACATAGGCAAACAAAAGAGGAAAGAATATTTTGAAGCTGCATTCAGAATGAAAGGCATTTGATACATTACGGCTTGTCACCCTGATTTACCAGAGGCACTTTGAGAGTAAAAGAAACAGACAACACAAGATAACTTGGAGTCCCTACATGAAAGTAAATCTGAATAATCAAAGCCAGACCTAGTAATCTAGACCAAAACAGATTCGGTAAAAAATTGGAATGGTAAGCAGTCACTCACATGAAAGGGAACCTACCCTATCCAACAGAGTACTGAAGAGAGACTAACAACAGCCTGATTCATCATATTATTGAAATAGAAATTCGAGTTCGGTGTGAATGCTCAAAATCAGTCTTCTAACACTAAATAATTTTGGTTCAGAGTACACGAGTAACCTAAGCCACATGAAATCAAACAATTTAATTACAACAAGCGGTAGACTCTGTGATACAAAAACAAAAAAGTTTACCTAACTCTCAGACTTAATAAAATGCAAAATTTTAAAAATTCTGTTATTAAAACTAACTGTCAAACATTGGAAAGAGTTCTACATCTCCTACATCATGTAGCTTTGGTAATCACTCGACTGAATAAATAAATGAGAAACAATGAAAGCTTGAATTGCAACATATCAAAACCTTCTAGTTATTAAGTGTTAAACTCATTGGGTTGTTAAAAATATCAAGCCAGAATAAATCTAATCACAGAATACTGTACATTATAATTCAGTATATTAACTGCAATTAGTCAATATCCAACACAGATGTGCGTATGTCATACATTGCAAACTAATGAGAAATAAAGCAGTGCAAAAGAGTCATAAGAAATAAAACTAAACAAACATAAGAACAAAATGAACACTTGGTTCTTGCAACAATCAACCATGTGAAAACATCAGAAAAAAAAAGGAGAAACCCTCATAGGCTTCGCACACCTAACCGGATGCTCGGCATGAATCTAATGGAGCAAACATAGAGATAACAGAAATTACACCACTATGCAAGATCATAAGTACTAGAGAAAAAAAGAGAAGAAGAAAAAACAATCATTGGAAGACAAGGCTTTAATACCATCTTGCACCTAGACCTAGCTCTAGCCCATCACACAGCCATTTTATAATAAACCAATTCAAACTGCCTAACTAGGAACCGTGGACTGTCTACAGTAAATGCTGCCGCGGACTTTTTCAACTGCTGTGCTTGGTCATAGCGGATGATCATAAAACGTTTCATAATTGCCAAAAAAAGAGACTCACAGGTACTCTGATCAGTCTCGGATTTGACTAAATAAAGAAAATGGAATTATGTTACAGAAACTAATTTACACTGGTATGGGATTGTCAACAATGGCAAACTAAAAACAAATTGCTGCCACAAAAGAAGCAGAAGGAAATATCAGAAAAGAAAGAGATAATATGGAGTGTGTAGGAATTATACCACTGACACTCAATCCAGAAGACTAGATAAAGTTTGTTAAAACCAAGAAGCTGTGCCTGCAGCGCCACTTTAAAGCACCCAATGATTTACTTTAGAGCCACCCATTGACCACATGAACTTAGAGACTGAGTTTAACTCATACTGATCACAGAATACTATGTGAAGGTACTGAATATTTAACAAAATAGCCATGGTAACACCATAACTGATTCACATTTACACAACAAAGCCTATAAGGCTGCATCACAATTATGTCTTTCGAAACTAATCATCAAAGGATTCCAATAACACACAAGGATAGCATTAGCAAACAAAAATGTGTAAATCTGAAGAATGGCTATATGTATTCTAATTTATCTTACCCACTTTATAAGTAGGATTGAAATCCTTGATTTAGATACCCTTAATATCCTACATGTACCAATAGACACATATATACTTTCAACGATATACAACTGCAAATAGAATCTCTCCTTTTATTACAAAAATCACATGCTTGAAATTTGCAAAATTTAACGCCTCAGAATATCTACATACATTACCAGCAACATTTCCAATGGCAGTTTCGGCAATCTAAGTTTTCTAACTATTATCACGCTAAAAACATGGAAATCTTAGAATACAAATATTAATCTCGAATTCGCCAAAATTGACCGGGTAAAATTAACATTACCTAAGACAATGTTAGGTTTGCCCAGATTCCGGTCATTGCCGGTAACATATACAAACTTTTTCTTGAAACATAAAGACAATACAACTGCGCCAATCGGTCTACGCTGTCTTAGAACAATTACAACATTTTCAATATTGTCTTAGTTTTAAATACAAAGCTTGGTAAAAGCCCTTAAATACATTCTCAATGCTTAAACCAGTTACTTTAAAAGAGAACGGGCTGTGTATTGAGGAAACAATAACAGCAGTTTGAGATTTAGAAGACTTATAATGAAAGTATGACAACTAGGATTATTGCAATGTTTTTTTTTTCTTCTAAAAATTCTGAAAATCTCCTATTATCAAAAGAATACTGATGATTTAGAAAGCATGCAAATTATATTCAAACATTGCAACACCTTTCATCTTTCAACGCCAAATCAAATGGCTATTAAGGCAAATGGACGTGACATGAAGATAACCATAGAACTAATCAATGGACAAAGTGCGGTTTCCGCTGCAACTGACTAATTAAATTCATATCAAATACATAAGGCATCCAAAAAGCAGACTTGCTCTGACCTGCGATATGCTGCATGGAAACGTATTTCTAGTCTGTTGATATGGACGGCAAAATTTCAAATGAGAGGGAGGGGGCCCAAATTAGACTACACCTAATCCGAACTTTTCACAACAAAGAGATTTCTGCATATTTCTATGCAACCTGCACACTTACATCACACAATTTACTACAAAAAGAAACTAAGTGATATGCAATGACATTAGTTACAGAACAGCACAAATGAAACAAAAATATCACGTTGCAACAGAAAATTTCCACAAATGCCAATCAAAATTTGATCAACTACAGTAGTAAATCTCTTCCCCCACATCACACTTGATTAAAACAGATTAAATTTCTTTTGTCTGATATGACTTATTTTTAACTTACAAATTTATCAACAACATAAACAAGCCACATCTAATGTTCAATGAAATTACTTTAGATAAAACTCATTGATAAGTTTACTTCAACAATTGTGTTTGTTTCTCAATAAAGCATGTGTTCATATAATTAGAAGTGTGTAACAAGTATCAACAAGAATGAAGTATCTATACTCTTTACAAAATGTTTTGTCAGTTAAGCTGATAAAATGAGCAGGTCATGAGATACTCTAGAAAATGGTCCACTGAACCCAATTATTAATGTTTGTTTTTTTTGTTTGCTTTTTTATAAAAAAACAAAACAAAAAACAATCAGACAGTCTTTTAGGTTGGTAATCAATTATAAACAATTAAAACTACTGTCTCCAACATGTGTCACTACAACTATGTGTACGTGTTTGAAGCACCAATGATGGAAGCACTCAAACTGCTCAAGAACAATTTTTAAAATAATCTTGCCTAGCTGCATGTATAGTAAATTGCTTGTGTGCTGAGTAGAGCTGCTTATATGCTGAGTAGAGCTGCTTGTATACCAATCAGAGCTGAGTTTTCATTGCAGGAGCTTTGCATGTACCTGTAAATGATAATCATTTAAGAAATAACTTCATTTGTGGGAAAAAAGCTATACATCCTTTGGCATCAATTTAAATTCCCAGCTATAGCGTGATTGGCAAACAAACAAAGCTCAAGTAGGCTACAAAATAAAGATAGGGGATAAACAAACATGTCTTAACTGGGACTCGAACCCAGACCCTTCAAATAGAGGGCGACGCTTCGGACAGCTGAACCCTCTTACCCCGCATGTGTAGAAAGATACATTGCAGTCAGAGGTCAGTGCTTTCTGCCGTGCTGTCTACTCTCGGCCGAGCAGGAGGTGGGGGTGGGGGAGGCTGAGACCGCGGTGACCGTGGCCAAGACCCATACTGGCCACCGCCAGGTAGGACATTTTCCCCTGATACATGAAAGCGTTGCCAGACTTAGTGTAAGGATCACTATCATCAGTGCGCTCATATGTGTATGCAAAAAGCATTCAATCTCATCAAACAATAAAAGAAAAGCAAAAAGTGTTTAGTGAACTCAAATTGCTAAAATACAAGCAATTTCAAGGTTAAAAAGCAAATTTTTAAAAAAATGATTAAAACACAAGACTTTAACACACTAAAAGTCAAATGAAAAACAATACAGATATTAATAAATGTTAGATAAAATGAGATAGGGTGCTAGAGGGTTGGTGCAGAATTCAGACAAGTTTGATAATTGGAAAAAAAAAAACTGGATATTGTCTTTACTAACCAGATTCTGTGTTGGCAGCATGACTAGTAAGCTGAGAAATTACAGAGACTCTATCTGCTGCAACTGGTACTTCAGGCTTGGGTGGCCGTTCAGGTTTATCTGGAATTTGTTATCATAATTAGTTAGAAAACTACATTTAAAAAAATTTCACACAAAGTATCAGAAAAAGATTTTAGAGCATACCTCCACTGTGCAATGAAAGCTGAGTTGGTCTCCCACTAAGTGAGGCTGATCTTTGTAAGACTACCTGTGGTTCTGATACATTCTCTGTTTTCCCACCAACATGTATAACGGATACCTGTTGTTTCTCATTAGAACAGGAAACTCTCTCAGCATCTCCCTACAAATGAAAAAAACAAACAAAAGAAACAGAAATTAGTTATATAAAAAAACTGAGTATGGGCTATGGATCATTTTGATGTGGTGCACTACCTCTCCCAAACTTCCACAGCTACCAGAAGAAAATACTTCTGAAGAGCAATGCAAAGAAGTTGACATATTTGTTACAGTAGACGAAGTATCACCAGGAGTTTTGTTCAAGCGGAAAGATGAGCTTAATGGACGCTGCAAAGTGGCAGGTCTTTCCGGGATAGCGGGTTTATGGCTTGGATCCGCACCTTCAACAGGCGCCCTTCGTAAAGTAACTCCACTAAATTCATCCTCTGCTGTGGCAAGGGGTGCAAGGCCATTACCATGTCCTGGTATACAAATACAAAAATTGATACATTACAAAGAAGCAAAGAGAAAAAAAAAAAAAAAAGAAGAAGAAATGCAAGACTAATTCTAGTGACTAGTTCACCTTGAAACTCATTCTTCTGGATTAAAGTTGTTCTTGGTGCTGCAACCGGAGTAGGTCTCTGAGGGCGTTTTCTTTCCGAAGTCCCAAAGTTATTGCCAGGAGTAGAACTTGACTGTTCATCATTGAGACCTCCAGATTGGTTATCACAGACAGTACTTGAAGGAATAGATGTTGATGAATCAAGAGCAAAATGTTCAAAACCAATTGGAGCAGTTGTTTTATTTACTTCTAGATCTGACACATCATTCTGAGAGAAATAAAAAAGGAATCAGGAATGCTACTGGTACATCATGGTAAAAAGAAATTAGCTGCATCAAATAAGAAGAAAAGATTACCACAGAAACTTTGGTGGATGTTTCAATGGATGAGCTGTTGACTGTGGTAGGAGTAATTTGTACAGTTACTCCACTCTTAGCATTTGGACAGGCAATTTTTTCGGCAGGCAAGACTGGTGGAGGTGGCTTCGCTGGTTTCTCCACCAGTCTTGTAATAGGAGGAGCATTAACTGGTGGAGGTGGTTTTCCTGGTTTCTCGGCTTTCACTGTTGATGTTGAAGACACAGCGGATGTGGAACTGATTGTGTTTGGACTTTTGGGTGTTGCAGTAGTAACAGTGGTAGTGGAGGTTGAATTTGCAGGAGACGGACTGGTGTTTACCAGAACTGGTGGAACTGGAGCAACAGGCTTCTTTTTATGACGAGTAGCAGGCTTAGGGCTGCCTTGTGGGGGACTGCAACACATCAAGTCTATTAATTTCTTTTCGATTCTTTTACGGCACAGTAATAGCAACTACAGTTGCCTTGTTTCAAAATTTCATATGCTTTCACAAGAAAAACCTTACCTGTTGTTCAAATCGGATAAACTGCTATTTGACTGCGTGCGGTGCATGTCTCCTCCAACTGAAGTATCAACAAGCTGCCCATCTGCACTGCTATTGCGCGTATGTCCTTGTTGGGGAACATTTGGAATGCCATTCAACAGTTCTGCAGCAGCTTCGCGAGATAAGGTTACATAAAAATCAACTTCTCCGGGGAAAAACCAGTCAGCAAAACTAACGAGGGCGTCGACAATAACACTGCAAAAATTTGCTGTGCTCATATTTATGCCAATGTTGTTAGCATCTTGATTATTGGTAGGACTCCAAATAAGATTGGGTGCAATAACTATCGCCACATTTTGAGGACTCATCTTGTTGACATCTTGATTACGACACAGTGCTGAGAGGAATTTCACAAGATACCGCAGATTGTCTCTGTTTGCTTCGGGTAACTTCTGCACAACTGACCACAATGCCTGAAGGCGTGCATCATCATTAGATACTCTTGCTGCCGACATCCATTCATTGTACAGAGAAAAGGTCATTAATGGTTCAGGCAGTTCTCTAAGGTAAGACTTGAGAACTCCAGCAATTACATGTGGATCTCGATATTCAAGTGCAGAAGGAAATGATAAGCATCCTGCATCAAGGCTTAGTTTCATGCGCCGAACTTTGGATGAGCCTGGAATTGAAAACCAAAATGAAAAGGGGGTAAAAAAGAAGAAAACGGATGTTACTTGTTAAATAAATAAAAATCAAATGGACTCTTACTTCCTGCTACTCTGAAGAGACCCTCTTCTTCCATGCCTAGCTCCAAAAGAGAGCAAACACACAACTCTACAGGAAAGGCAATTTTTCTTGAAGTAACACGGAGATGTTCTTCTAATGAAGCACCAAACACAGGCCGTATATGACTGTCATCTAAAAAATAGGAATCCAATTAAACAATCAGTTAAAAGCTGCAAATACCTAGGGAGTGCTTTCAAATAATGACTTACAGACTACAGCTTCTAGATCAGGCAGAAAGTCATCAAGGACACTCAGAGCTCTTTCATGATATGCTTTTTGAAGTCTCGCATATTCTACAATGGTTTTGGCTAAATCTGCTTCTCTTGATATTAACTGAAACATTTCAGATGCTAGTTGATCTCGGCATTGTTCAACTTTCAGTTCCGCATCCTCCAGCTCCTCTCGTATGGAGTCCACTTTTGAGGCACCCGCCTGACTGGTGTTGTGCTTCACAGCAGTTTGGTACCTATATTACAACAAAAAATTGTGAGGCACAGTAAATCTTTAGATTCGTTACAGCAGGCTATTACAGAAATCTATAAACAGGACATGAAACTTACCTTGTGCGGGCAGAATCCATATCTAAAATTAGTTTTGCTAGATTTCTTTTCAGTTTATGAATGTTGGGAACTTCACCTTCTGATACAGCATGTAATAGAGTTACAACCTTTTCTTCAACTCGTGCTTCATGGTCAACCACTTCATTAGCAAGAGCCATTTGAAGTTTTCCACATTCGACAACAACGTTTCTTAAAAAGACACAAATCAATGTTAGTAAATTTACTCATCTATATTCTATGCATTCATGGAGCAAGATAATGTCATTCTCACCCAAGAAGTCCATCTTCATCAGTGCGGTCTCCACATTCTAACATTGACAGACCAAGCATGTATTCAGCACTTCGTTTCTGAAAATAACAAATTATAAGGCATGTATGACACCGCACACCCAAAGAATTTCTTCCTCAAAAATATGAGGAACTATTCTTACCAGTCTTTTTTCCCGAATAGCATTAGCATCCTGTCCCTGGGCCAGCAAACTGCTGGCCATTTTTTTGCTAGTGTTTTGACAAGCATTGCGAATGACTTCCACTCGCCGGTCAGCACTTTGAAGATCATCCGAAAGGACTTCTGTTTTGCCCGCCCTGTATATGAATCACACAGTCAATATGCAATGATACCTAAGTCGAAAAGAAAATTAGCAGGTCATCAATATGATATTACCTCGAAAAAGTCTGATCAGCTAGCTGCTTCACTCGAAAGAATTGCTTCTTCATGGTGCAGCCTTCTCCACTGGCTCACATCAAAAATATCAGTGATACTCTGGACATCTGTCATAAAAATGCTGCACTTATTTCCATGGCAGAACAAGCTGTCAAATATTCATGGAACAACCTGAAAAGTAGGTTATCACATCATATAAAAATCCATCAGAATAGCATGTGATGATAAGGAATAAAAATGACACATGGGAAATCCAAACTAAAATTAGCCTATCAGAAAGACTTTCCAGGGATTAGTCACCCATTCATTTCACAATGGTGCACTGTCAACAAACAGTTAAAATGACAGGATGCCCTTGTAGAACTATTGATAAACCAGATTAATATACGAATGATGTTAATTTTTTGGTATCAAGATTTCATCCAGAAACCAATTGCTGTTAAAAAAATTTAGGGTAAACAAACACTATAGAAAATATTTTGAGTTGACCCTCAAAAAGTAAATGGCAAAGGTGAAGATGTAACCAACACAATGTAGTTGTCAACCCATGGAACCCACTCAATTCCCGAAACTGACACGAATGTCGTAAAATGAATGGACTCTTACACCTTCGATATGCTCAGGAAACCTGTCTGCGCATCCTGCAAAATAAATAGCAGCCAAATCACAGAATCGTTAGGCTTAATGGGGCTTGGCAGGTAGGCTAGACCCTGTTGAGCTTTCAGGAAATGTCTCTTCTCAATCCAAGTTATGAGTGAAGGGGAACACCCAAGACAACTTACAGCACTGTGCATAGACATACTTGAGCTTCGTTTTTGAAACTTCATCCAAATCTAAGAAAATTGAAAACAATTTTAAGATCAAGAACTTGATACCAACGGGAGATCTAGGCTCTGAGATTACTCTTCATTTTCCGTTCTGCTTTTGTTTACAGCAGACTGATGTGGTCGCATTGGTCGGAAAAGGGAGAGGTTATGAGCGTACAGCAGACGACAGGTGACGAGGCAGTGTTTAAAGGACCATCAAATTAGGACTTCCCTCGCGCTAAACTTCTCAACAACCTCTGAAACATTCCGTAAACGCCCCCGAATGACAAATCGTAGGTCACATGGATTTAAAGGAGTAAAGAAGAAGGGAAGTGTTGGCAAGTCGCTGGGGAGGCGAGGCGGACAGCAGAAGGCAGTGAGTTGCTGGCAGGAGCAAAACAAAATGACGGCGCGATGCTGAGGCGAGACGAGGCTACGGCTCAGCTCGGACTTGTCCTGTCAGTTGGCGGCCGCGTTTAATCGCAGTTTGACTTGGGCGCTGAGCCGGTGCGGGTACCATCCAGCTTACACCATGGACCGCGCCTTCCTGAACGTGATCCTGTTGGGATTCGGATTCATGTTCGTCTTCACGGCGTTCCAGACCATGGGCAACATAGAGGTATGACAGGGTCCTCTTTTCATTCATTCTTCCCTCTGGTCTTAGAATCTGCCCCCGTGAATAACTTGAGGCACAGTTGGCACATTATCGGTCGGGTCGGCTTTCGCCAGGGGGCGGTTCTGCAGCTCTTTCGCGCCGGTTGCCTTGCGCAGTGAGTGGTCTTTACTTTTGCCCCGGTCAGAACACGGCGTCGAGCGGCAGTTCGGTACCCCGCGACGAGGAGGTTATTGTATCTGTCAGCGCTCACGACGTGGGTGACGGCGGCCGGGGCCGCCCCCCACCCGGCCCGTGCCAGATCCCCGACCCGCGCAACTGCAGCGGCGTGCCTCCCTGCCGGTTGCACAGTTTCCCTGTCGGGAAAGCCAACTCGCTCTCGCTAGTCATTGATTTCCCTTCCCCTGGCCTTTAAAAATTCAGAGCGCTTTCAGGACCTTTGGGGTCCTAGCCGCGCAGCGCCGGGCGCGCCCCTCAACCCCCGGCCACCAGCAGCCGCAGTGCGGGGGGGGCGGGGCGGGTCCAGAGGCCCTCCCCCGACCGGCCCCGGGCATTGATCCTCGCCGCGGACCCGGCAGGGAATGCCGTGCTGTGCCGCGCCGTGCCGTACCGTGCCGCGATCGGGAGCGCGCCAAACTGAAATTTGCAAACGGACCAATCAGCGTCGAGACGACGACCACGTGACGAAGAAGTCGTCGCGTGACAACGCCGAACATCACGACGGCACCCAAGTCAAGATAAAAATGCGGTTGTGGAGGGGTCGTCCTTACCGTGAGAAGCAGCCTCATCGCGGCTGTGACGTCTGCGATGTGAGCGCCCCTGTGGATACCCCGAGGGCCGCGGGCGCAGGTCCTGTTTGTACCGGGCGGCGTTACGTGATATGTGCACGGCCCATTAGTCGTGCTTTAGCGCCGAGGGGCGAATCACTCGCGTAATCATATGTACAACATTTAATTCAATTTAAAGTTGGACTTGGACTTCATGCCGAAAAATACATAGGCTAAAATAGCCAGAAAAGCAATAAAATTCTAAAATTAACGAAAACCACGGGGTGTGATCCGACGAAATCCTGAAATCTATGTTGAAATGAGTGGTTGCCCCCTCGTTTAGCGCCGTGCTGCTGGGCCTCCGGCTGGTACCAGCGGTACACCTGCTCCGGCAGCCATCGGCAGCGCCGCCCTCCCCGCAAACTTAAGCAGGCTTTAAGCCCGGCGTACTTTCTCTCCTATCGCACCATTTACGGCCGCTCCCCGCGAATGCAGCAGGTAGCAGTGGCGGCATCGCCAAGCCATCGCCAAGGCGTCTGCGAGCCGGGGCCGCAATTTCCTGGCGAGGGAGGGGGAGCCAGTTTTGTTGTTATATCGCCGCTGAGCTCCGCAGTATCGAGACTTCAGCGCGCCGTGTCTTAAGCCTGCTTAAGCAACGCTTTAAGGGCATGCCGACGCACATAACTGTTTTTCTTCTTTTTCTCTCCCCCGTCGATGTCATGCTCGACGTAAGAGCCTTTCTCCAGAGCTCTGTACACCCCCCTCCTCCTCCTTTCTCCGCCCCCCCTGTGATCGGAAAGTGCTCCGTGCCGCGTTCCAGCCAAGGCCACTCCCCGTAATGTAATCGGCCGACATAAAAGTGATCGCTGCATAAGAATTTCGCATTATATTGTTATTATTTTTTGCGTAAGGTTCTCGGTGAGTAGTGAGCACATTGCCTTACCCGTGGCCAAGATATATGATCACGTTGGATAAGGGCGCAGATAGTTGCGTCGGGCTCGGCTTGGTCTGGGCAGCCGGGGCAGCCTATGCGGACTACCGTGTGACTCACCCACCAAAGGCGCGTGCCGTTTTCGCCATCAATGGGGGTAGTCGAGCCAGTGTCCCAACACTGTAAAGCCGTGCACTGAAAAGTTCGGGGTGAAAAATTCCCAATCATTCTATAGTAGGAATATTTGGGGGGAAATTAATCTGGATTTTCCGAAAACTGGAAAATGAGATTGTTTATACATGTTGTTGTCTTCTGGCAGAGTAACCGAAGAAAACGTCAAATTATTCCCTTCCTAGAATGTCTTTTTAAAAGGCTCAGAAAATCCCGCTGTGGCACCGGTAGCAGCTATAGCGACGCGCGATCAGGTGTCAGAGGTGTTCCGGTGCCGATGCGCGATTAAATGCCACAAAGTGCAATATATGGGTAAACCGGCTTATCTCTTTCATGCGCTAATCTGCGTTTCCATTTGGACACTAGATTACGGTGTAAGATTGTTACACACGCCTCATCTGCCTCGTGCCGAAAGCCGGCCCGTGAACTGTTGCTGAGTCCCGACTGGGGTACTGACTTACTGACTCTGATTGACTCTTGTCCATCGCCGAGCCGTGGACTTCCCGCCCTCGGTGAGAAGCCAGCGGCCTATGGCCGTAGTGTTTCCCGCCCTCGGTGAGAAGCCAGCGGCCTATGGCCGTAGTGTAACAGACGCCTGGCCTGGGGTGAACTCGGAAGGCCCGGCCTGGCCGGCGCGGCGCCCTGCCTCTGCCTGCAGTCCCCGCCGCGCCACCCGCGCCAAGGCCGAGATGGCTCTGCTCTCTGCTTTACGACCTTGGAGTGCCACGACCGCAGCTCGTCCGTGGCTTTGACCGTGACCCTGCCTGCGCCCGGTGAGGGTGGCGGGGCGCGGCGCGGGCCTCGGCCCGTGGCTAGGCCCACCTAGGCCCGTGCCGTACGCACACCGCGCCACGCCACGCCACGCCCGTGAGGACAGAGCCGGGCCGGGCCGCCTTGGAGGGCAGTACAGGGGCGGCTGGGGCTGCTGGTCCTTCCCCGCCCCTCCCCGCCTGGAACCGGCCTGACTGGGCCTGACGGGACGGGACGGGACGGCTATACCCTCACGCCCCTCCCCTCACAAGGACGCTATCTCTCGGCCCGGCCGCGTCGTACGTATCTCGTTTGTTTTCGGGCCGGCCTGTGTGTGTGTGTGTGTGTGTGTGTGTGTGTGTGTGTGTGTGTGTGTGTGTGTGTTCGTTCACCTGGGTGGCGGCGGTGACGGTGCGCGTCGCGTGGGAGTCGCGTGCGCGGCACGCGTGTCCTGTCGTGTGTCCTGGCGGACGGCCGACGGCGGACCGCCCGCGGGTGCTGGGAATGGCAGGCGACAAGCGCTGGAGCGTGTTGTGATGTCTCGGCTGGCGCCTCTGGCCGCAGGCTGGGCGCCGGGCCGGGCCGGGGACGGGAATAGTTGGATGGACGGGGCCACGGGGCCTCTTACGCAATGGCGATTACCCCCTGGCGGTGCCGGAGCGGGCCGCGCCACGCCCCCCGGCAGAGCGCAGGGCAGAAGGCAAAGGGGTTGCAAGTGATCGGCCTACTCCACTCCCGTCCCCAGATGATCGTCGTGATGTAACGGGGCCGAGCTAAGCTGAGCTCCGGGGAGGGGACAGGGACGGCAAGCCGTGGCCGGCCGTGGCGTCCACGCGGAGAACCTGACTGGAGGTCTCTCCCATCCTGTCAAAATATGTGGGATACGCGCCCCTCCCGCCCCTGCCCGCCCCCACCCCCACCGCCGAGTTTCTTCGTCCTCTGACAACGCGAGGAAATAGAAGAGATGGAGGCGTGAAAAATTCGGTAATGAAATTTGCAGGTGTGGTGGGCGGGACCGGCCCGGGCCGCCCCACCTGGACCGCCCCCCGCCCCCGCTGCTCCGGCCGGCGTGCACCGTCATCCCTCGGCCGCCCCCATGGGGGCGGCGCTGCCTTGCGCTGCCTCCGGCCTCCTACTGCTGCTGCCTTGTCAGATCGAGCCGGTATTCTCAGTCGGGCGGGCAAGGGCCTTGCCCGGAAATCTTCTGTCTCTCTCTTCTCTTAAAGCCGGTATGAGTGGGAGGGGCGGAGGTAGAAGATGCTCTTGACCGAGCTTGCCTGCCCGGTTGAGAACACCGGATCGAGCCGAGCCGTGTGTGACTGAATGAAAAGACCGCAAGACCGGGGCTGGTGTGCTAATCCGCGGGGGCCACGCAAAGTCACGGGCCGCGAAACCACGAAGGGGCGGTCTGCAAAGACATAACTCATGTGGGCCCCGTCAGTAGTGTCGAGTCGGTGCGGTGTCTACAGGCCGTTGCCGCACACGTGCAGCGTATGAGCTTTGTGGAGCCCCCGAAAGGTCTCCCGCTGGAGATCATGTACCGGGCCGGCGCCGCGGAGAAATGTCGGCCGAGGACGGTAGAGCGGAAAAATGATGACGCAATTTGGGAGCGTCGCCGGCGGTAGCCGCCAGCAGCGCCCATGGCAGCCATGGCCGGTGCGTGCCGTGCCGTTCGCCGTGGAAAGCCCAGCTCCACCTCTGCGGCGCACTGCGGGGAGAGTGGAAGTCCTTCCTCGCTTCCTTCCTCGGCTTCCTCCAAGTCTCCCATATTACCCGTTTAGTGGGGCCAACGCGCGGCTGCTGTATGCCAAGGAATGTTGTTGAGGAGCAGAGAGTGGCGCGGCGCGGCGCGGCGCTGCTCGGGATCCCGAAGAAAAACTGCGTCCGATCGCTACGAGTCGCGGTACGGATTGGTGCTGTCCAGCGTCGAGCCGAGCCGTGACCTTGACGTGTGGTCCGGGCCGGGCCGGCGCTGCCGGGGCTGCCGGGGCCCAGCGCTCATGCACGGGACGGGACTTGAGTTTCATGGCGGCGCCCCGCCCCGCCACGCCACGCCCCGCCACCGGGATCTGGTCTGGTCTGGGATAGCGGGTACGAAAACAAAAGCGCACGCGGGACGTAAGGTGGTAGTGGTGGTAGTTCCGCCGGCTGCCACACTGAAGGCCGCACCGCTTGTGTATCGGGCAGGCGGTGATAGCATAGCCGGCAGCAGAGCAGCAGCCCGCCGACAGCTGTGACGCGGAGGCAAGGCTGCTCAGCTGCCAGAGGTCCCTGCCGGTGACAGGTACCGCAGAGTACCACAGGGTACCGCAGGGTACCGCAGAGTACCACAGGGTACCGCAGGGTACCGCAGGGTACCGCAGGGTACCGCAGGGTACCGCAGGGTACCGCAGGGTACCGCAGGGTACCGCAGAGTACCACAGAGTACCACAGGGTACCGCAGGGTACCGCAGGGTACCGCAGGGTACCGCAGAGTACCAGAGGGTACCGCAGGGTACCGCAGAGTACCGCAGGGTACCGCAGAGTACCACAGGGTACCGCAGAGTACCGCAGGGTACCGCAGAGTACCACAGGGTACCGCAGGGTACCGCAGAGTACCACAGGGTACCACAGGGTACCGCAGGGTACCGCAGGGTACCGCAGGGTACCGCAGGGTACCGCAGGGTACCGCAGGGTACCGCAGGGTACCAGAGAAGCAGAGCACATGTGGCCTGGCGGTCAAAAGGCGTCATCAAACAACTGAAGTCGCGGACACGGAACGGCGCTGGCGGCCGACGGGGAGGGGACGGCGACACGCACGGTATCGAAGGGCACAAGCCCGCGGCCTTGGGGAGGGGCGGGAGGGGAACCGCGGGGGAACCACATTTCCTGAGCAGTGACGACGCCTGCTGGGTAGGCAGCCACAATCTCTTGCATGCACGTGTGTCGTGCGGGCTGGCCTACCCCATCACTCGCAGGCGCTCATCGCGTGGCGCCGTGGGAAATTATAAAGTGGGAAGACGGCGCAGGTGTTGGAAGTCTACAGCAAACTCCTCGTACCCCGGCCGCCGCCCAAGAAGCCCGCCCGCTCAGCTCATCGCATCTCACCGCGCAACTTTGGGCCGAAAACTATAGCAAACTTCTTGCGTGTGTCGGGCGATTCGCGTGGCGGCGTGGGCGGAGAGAGATCCAGACCTACATCCCAGGGAATCCGCTGCTCCAGCAGCACACTTTGTGAAATAACTTCGTGAAATCGGCGAAAATTGCCCTTGGGCATTTGGTACAGGCTTCTAAAGGACTTGTTTCGTAGTCTCTGAAGCGATCTCTGTGCGAAAGCCGCCGCATTTGCCTTATCACAAGAGACTTTCAGCGTTGTAGAATCTCGGCATGTGCTGTATGCAGTAGTACGCAACTCGTCATTAACACTCTTGAGAAAAGAAATGGAGTGATAACCGCTGTCGATGATGAGTCTGATAGCTGCGGCCGCGTGGCCGTCAGGGCTCGTAGGCCCCGCGGTGTCCCTGGGAAGCCGCAGAGTTCGTCGACTCGTCTCGATACTTGTGGGGCCGCGGGCGGGTGCGTGCGTGCGTGCGTGGGCGGGTGCGGACACTATCGGGCGATAGCGGGCGCCCCTGTTGTGGCCGAAGGGGCCGAAGACTCTGAATGACCGCCGCCGCGCGCCGCGGCCTGACCTAGATCCGGGGGGCTACGATCAGAAGCCGCGATGACGGTGTCACGGTCACCGCGCGCCAAAGCAGTACTGTACTTATTGTTTGTAGTAGTGATGAGCTACTCGTGCGTGTGAGAGAGAGAGAGAGAGAGAGAGAGAGAGAGAGAGAGAGAGAGAGAGAGAGAGAGAGAGAGAGAGAGAGAGAGAGAGAGAGAGAGAGAGAGAGAGAGAGAGAGAGAGAGAGAGAGAGAGAGAGAGAGAGAGAGAGAGAGAGAGAGAGAGAGAGAGAGAGAGAGAGAGAGAGAGAGAGAGAGAGAGAGAGAGAGAGAGAGAGAGGGGGGGGAGATTACTGACTGACTGGACGGACCGACCTGACTGACTGTCTATCTGACTGGACTGACCTGAGTGACTGTCTGTATGTCTGTCTGACTGACTAGACTGACCTGACTAATTGTCTGTCTGACTGACTGACTGTCTGGACTGACCTGACTGACTGTTTATCTGTCTGTCTGACTGACTGACTAGACTGACCTGACTGATTGTCTGTCTGTCTGACTGACACGACTGATTGTCTGTCTGACTGACTGACTGAGAAAGGGAGAGAGCCGCTCGGGGCGCGTGCGGGCGGCCCCGTGGACGCTGTTTGCGGTACGGCGAGATAACGAGTGGCGAATTAAACCGGCGTGTGCGCGAAGCAACGCCTGATCCACACATCTATCTATACTGTGTACCCAAATTACACATCGAATCCTCTTCTGCTTTTATATCTATCTTTGCCGTGACTGAACGGTCCAAGGAATATGACTACAGGGGGCGTGCATGGCAAGACGTGTGCGGCTCGGTACCGTTAGGGTGAGTAATCGGTGTGTGTGTGTGTGTGTGTGTGTGTGTGTGTGTGTGTGTGCATCCGGCCGTCATAGGCGTGCGCCCGTACGCCCCCGCCCCGTCCTGCTTGCGAATCTCACGGCCTGTTAACTACAATGGCGTTGTCGTGCGTTTAATTCGCGAAAGCGTTCCTCGTACGGGAGTCTCGCGCGTGGAGCGGCGGAGCCACATTGATTCCTATCGCACTACGGCATCGGCTGCTGAGAGATCCGACCGTCTGTCTCGCTCGCACTCGCTCTCCGCCCGGGGTAGCCGCACCGCCTCCTTCTCCTGCGGTGCGTTTTCGTGTTCGCGAAAGGAAAATAACAGAGTTGCAGCAGCGGGCGGCTGGGCTGGGCAGGGCAGGCTGTTGTTGGTGTCGGAGCTCCGGGGGACCTCACCGCACCTCATCGGGAGGATCACCGGAGAGGAGAGGAGAGTCACTCTCAGAAAAAAAAATTAAATCAAATTTTGTGCAATGTTAAATTAGTTTTGTTTGTTGTTGTTGGGTGTAATGGTATTGACATTTTTGGTCGGTAAATTTTTATTTTGCTCAAACGGACGCGTTAAATTTTTTGGGGGGTTGAAAATTCAAATTTGTGTTATTATTGCGAATTGGCCAACAGTGTATGGGGAGTGTGATGTGCGGCGCCGATGCGCCACGACATATCACATGTGTGCACATTAGTATGGCTAGTGGGCCACGCGCAGCCACGTGACGGCTCGGCGCGGCTCGCTCAGAAGGGAGGACCGCGGAGGCGCTCGAATGGATTTACGTAAGCGCCGGACGAAGAGTGCGCGTATGTAATCAAGTTAGGAAAACAATCATATGCAGGCAAAAAAAATCACACCCTTCAAGTGTAGTGGGCATTTGAATCCAAAACTGACTTTTTTCGTCTTTTTTTTACCGGCACTTGCCCTCCACCGATTGCAATCATGGCTAGTTACTTTTTATTTATTTATTTCGATTTATTTGATATTTTTCCAACAAGACATTGGCTTTTCTAGAAAGCCTAAACTGCCTTTTCAAGTTCGCTGTCGTATCGATGGATGTGTCGATGCTTGTGGTTTTATTTAGCCGTCATTTGCCCAGCCTTGATGACTCGGGCGGAAGGGGGGGCGGAGGCAGGCGGAGGCGGGCTGGCGGGCATGTGGGTAGGCAGCCCGCAGCGCACCGCGTGTCGCCGGGAACCCTCCGTGTACCGTCCTTGGACCCCCCGCAGAGAGCAGTGCACTCGCACCGGGTGCACAAAGTGCATGTAGATGCAGCATACATGCATGTGACCGGACTGGCACTGGCACTGGCCGGGCCGGGAAGGATAGGAGGGCTTTGCTCCGCTTGTGGCTCCTTCCGTACCGTGTTTCGTCCGTCGCCACCGTGTCGCTTGGCTTGACCCCGTCGTCTTGCCCATTTATCCGATCCAGATCGGGAAGCAGAGAGAGGGGGTAGGGTGGGGGGAGGGGGGAGGCGCAAGGACACACGTGTCAACGCGCGTCTCCGCCCGAGCCTACGGCTGGCGGATAGCACGGCGGGTAGCACTGAAACGTCATTAAACGGGAAACGAAATTCATTGTGTGTGTGTGTGTGTGTGTGTGTGTGTGTGTGTGTGTGTGTGTGTGTGTGTCGTGCGGAGCCGTGCGGAAGCGCTGCTCCCACCTCATAAAGAGACGTTTTATTTAAGCCGGACCGGACAACTGGGACCTTAACTTCGCCTCGCTGTCGTGCTGCTCTCGGCCATCTCGGCCGGGCTCCGCTTGAGGCTCCGCGGCCGGCGACTCGGCGATGCACTCAATGAGGAAACGCGGTCCGCGAGGGGGCGTAGCGGCCGGGCCCGGCGGTGACTGGCAGGATGACGATGACGACGGTCAGGAGGAGGAGGAGGAGGGGCTTCTCCAGCCGAAAATAAGGATGACGTTGATCAACTGGGATGGCATGGCCGAGGGGCGAATCACTCGCGTAATCATGTGTACAAAATTCTAGAAATTTTTTAAAACAAATTGGAAAAAAATTGCGAATTGAAAGTTCGACTTGGACTTCATGCCGAAAAATAGCACCTACATAGGCTGAAATAGCCAGAAAAGCAATAAAATTATAAAATTAACGAAAACCACGGGGTGTAATCCGACGAAATCCTGAAATCTATGTGCATAGTTTAAGTGAGTGGTTGCCCCCTCGGGCATGGCCGGCATGGCATACTGGCCTGGCCCGCGTGCAGCCCTCTCCTAGTCCTCCATCCGCACTCTGTGTATGTGTGTGTGTGTGTGTGTGTGTGTGAAGCTGTTTTTGGTCTAGACGCTGGCCGCGTGCGACGTTTTTGGTAAATGCCGTGCCCCTTCAGGACACCGGATATTGCAGATGTCAGCAGTCGCTCTGTTTTATCCTTGCATCTTGATTGTCTTGACGTTGGTGACTGATTACGGATTCCCACGCAGCTCAGAGGCCTCACACCACACCGCTACCGCTGCCATCCTCTCGATAATGTGTGTCAACTATGTGAAGGCCACAGGTACGGCGGCCCGGTGCCGGGCGGGCGGCGCGGGGAGCTGCCGAGCTGCCGTGCGGAGTGTGGGCTGTGTGGGCCCAACGCACAAGTACACTCGGGAACAAGTATCGATAACAGAAAGGGGTGCGGGACGGGGCGGGGGTTGAGGCCGTGCTGGGGGGGGTGCAAAATGCTCCTGCAAGTCAAATTATAAATTTGTCGCGGCAAAAAAAAAAAGACTTTAAAAACTAAACAATAATCTAAATTTTGAATAAATTTTCCTTTTGTGGGCGCAACGGCTGCTCGGGAAACGGTCGTCGTCGTAATGGAAATTTTGAATTTTGGCGTTGCTGGGGCGGATTACAGAGAACACACGTCGGTTCTGTTGTGGGGCGTCGCCTTAACGCGAACGGCGTGGCGCGCCTTGGTTTCACACTATTGCGAGGCTATCGGCGTCTTTGCTGTTAATTTCACGTGATTGATTGATAGCATGGAGTGGCGCCTCGCTGTGCTGGCCACGGCCCTGACGGTCGGGCCGTCGGTAACGGGGCCGGGACAGGAGCAAGCGTACTTTGCCGACGGCGGCGTTGCCCTGCCGGGTCCCTGCCTCCTGGCCTGCGCGCTGCGCCGCCCCCGCCGCCGTCATCACTGCCGTCACGACGCCCACCTTCTTCGGTGGTCCCTTGCCGCCGTCGGCGTTGACGCCCCCGATTGATTCATTCCAGAGTTGGCGCTCCGCTCCGCTACACTCGACGCGCCCCCATTCCCTCCCATTATTTCGCGGCCGTGGCTGATAACGCGCCGCCGGTTATTTCGCATGCGATGGCCGCAATAATCGTATTTGTTCTTTGTCGTACGCGTGCCGAATACGCCACCTCGTCAGCGAGCGTCATGACCCGTGCCGGGGGCCGTGCTGGGGGCCGTGCCGGGGGCCGTGCCGGGGGCCGTGCCGGGGGCCGTGCCGCCGGGGGCCGTGCCGCCGGGGGCAGCGCCCGTGGCGGCCCTCAACTCGTTGTGGTTGGAAGACAGCGTGCCGCGCCGTTATCACTGCTTTTTCTGCTCTGGACCCTGGCCGGCACTGGCGGGGCCCGGGGGCTGCCGGGGGCCCGACACCTCCCCGCCGTCAGCGGCTGCTCTCCCACGCTCACAGTGGTCCGGGCCGGGGGCCGGGCCCGGCCGAGGGTCGGGTGCTAGAAATGGCCCGTGATGTACTGCTATACTGCTCCGCATCGTCGTCTTTGGCGTCGACAAGGCCGTGGCCGCCGCGGGTGCGTCAGCGGCGCCAGCGGCTGGGCCGTGGCCGAGGCCGTGGCCGTGGCCTCTGGGCACGCCTGGGTGCCGGCGGAGCCATGGCGGAGCTGTGCTGCGGGACGACGCACGCAAACATGTTTGCAGACGTCTTGGAGTGTTTCCAGGGGCCGACCGGAAGTGGAGCCGGCGAGGGGTGGGACTGGGTGGGACCTGACGCTAGGCGTGAGTGACACACGACTGCGGTGTGCGGTGTGGGCGCCGCCATGCCGTGCCGTGCCGTGCCCGTGCCCGTGCCCGTGCCCGTGCCCGTGCCCCCTGCACCGCCGAAGTGGCTGGCCTCTGCCCCCGCGCCGACCGGCCGAGACACATTTTGCAGCCGAAGAATGGCGATGGCCATGTGGATGTCACTGGGCCGGGGCCCCCGCTGCCCCCCCCCCCCCCCCCCCCACACACACACACGGGGTCAGTGGCATGGGGTCAGTATTGGCACAGCCCGCGTGCCTGCTGAAACGTTTAGACAGCTCCGAAACTGTTTCGAAAATTTGTAGATTTTCAGCAGAACTCTTTCTGAAAAATTCCTAGAGACTAAGATTAAAACGTTTTATTTTATTGCGCTCTAAAATAAAACATTACTCCTGCACTTCTAAAATTTCTTTTAAAAGTGACGGACGAAATAACTGGAAAATTTCTATCCGAAACTCTTTGCCCCTCCCCCCCCCCCTCTTTTCTCCTGACATTGTGTTGTGACAGCGTGTGAGTTGACGACCGGGCGGTGGTCAGCTGGTCACCACCGCTGCCCACGTGGCCGTCTAACCGTCGTCTAACCTTTGTGTGACGTGCGCTGCGCTGCGCCCCGTGAGCCGTGAGTGAGTGGTCAAGATTACGACACGAGAGAGCAGGGCAGAGCAGCGCAGAGGGAGGAAGCGTTGCGGACTCACAGCACGGGCGGCAGGAGAGCAGATCCAATGGATCCCGTGCCTTTATTACCCACACTGACCCTAACCCTTCCGTCCACCCCGAAACCGAATTTTAACGGTGTATTTTATACATTATAATTGTAAAATTCATAAATTTGTAAATTACGGTGTACACTTTTTAACGTTTATTTTACGGTGTACGAAACTCTGCATTTTGGTGGTTGGCCCCGCCTCTTGCGTCCCTGCTGCAGACGGACGAGAAATCGGCAGGGGGCAGCGACTCCGCACCCCAGCAGCTGTCGGATTAATTTCACTTTATTTATTCTTTATTATAATTTTTTCGGCCTCGTTCTCTCTTTAGCTGCCCGGGATGCGCGCATGTGTGTCGTCTGCAAAATGAGAAAAGGGAGAGAGAAAGAGAGTGGACATGTAGAGAATTATGGAGCGTTTGCCAATTGTCCACCAACTTGTTTTGAGGCCGCAATTGTGTCCGGTTTGGGCGTCGACGACTTCCACCTGCGTCAGGCCTGTGGAACGCAGGAGGACGCAGGGCACCGGCACCCCCTACCCCTACCCTGTTTGTTATCCTGGACACGGACCAAACCCGTAGTGGCCTCGTCACCGGCCTGCCGGGAGGGGGGGAGACAATACAAATAAAGATGGAGATTTGACAGCGAGCGGGTGTGCGCCACGGACGGCAGAGCAGGAAAAGCCCCCCCCCCTGACTTTCAGGAAAAATATGTTTTTTAAAGAAACAAAATAAATGTTGCGGGTGATTTTCTTTCATTACGTGTATGGTCTTTCACTTTTGTTGACTTTCACTGGCCGTGTCAGCCGGCATTGTGACCCCGCCCCGGCCGGGCCTCCCGCCCCTTGCTCCTGTGGGAGTTCCCCCGCGGTGATTTGGAACCTCACATGCGGACGGGGAGGGAACGGAGGAGGGGGTGTGATGGGATGGGATGGGGCGCCGGCGGATGCCTTCCGCGTTATGCTAATTGGCGCGGTGGCCGACCTGACCTGCCCTGTCGTTGCATCGTGATTTGTCGATCGGGTCTCGTCGCGCCGCCGCGGTGTCTGACCTCGCCAGCCCGGCGCGGCCCGGTGCACCAGTTGTACGCACGCCGCGCCGCGCCACGCCACACCCCCATGTGTTACGCCGGGCTGCGGGCCAAAACACGACCAGGCTGCGGAAGGTGAGCGCCTGCGGGGTAGGCCGTCCCGTCGAGCCCCCGTGCCGGGCGGGGCTGCCTACCCTCCAGTTCGCAGGCGCTCTCAACGGCTCCCTGTCGCCCCCACAGAGGCGCGGCAAGCTTTATGCTGTTTGGGGAAACCCGTGCGCGAAAGCCGAAATGACCCCGTGCCTGATCGACGACCTGATTTTCGCCGGTGACGCACAGAGGATGGCGCTGCTCCCGCTCAGAGCATACGGGAGGGGTATCCTTGAGGTCCTTGTTGGGGGAGCCGGGTCCAGACCAGTGCTGGCGGCGTGCACCGACGTCACGGGTACGAGAAGTGCATGTAATTAAATCACGCTGGGAAAGCAATTACATGCAGGTTAGAAAAATGTACACGCACTTCTCAAATATTACATGTTACATAAAACTTGCCTAATCGAAATTTTTGGGACGGTGTCATTTTTATTTTTTAGCCTGTTGTGATTTTTTCCCTTGTCTTGATTTTTTTTTACCCTATATCCGTTTCGTGACATGGTCGATCTTATTTCAGCTTTGGACTTGGGAGTGCTCGCGTTCGAATAACCGGCTCTAGCGCCCGATACTTTTCTTTTCGTCCCACGCATGACTTTCTCGACCCTCCAGCGCCAAACAGTTTGTTAACTTGCGTGTCTTTGGTGTTGCAGCAAACGGTACTGGACAGCATCCACAAGGACGACCCCTCCTTCACTGGAAATGGCTACACCAGCCTGTCCGTCATCTACGCCGTGTTCGCGCTCTGCAACTGGTCGGCACCGTCCATCATCTCCGTGATCGGGGAGCGCGCCGCCATCTGCGTGGGCGCCGTCACCTACGGCTTCTTCATCGCCACCTTCCTGTTCCCGTCGACATGGCTGCTGTACGCCAGCTCGGCTGTCATCGGCTTCGGCGCGGCCGTCATCTGGACGGGCCAGGGCAGCTACCTGACGCTCAACTCCACCAAGGACACTATCTCGAGGAACTCGGGCGTGTTCTGGGCCATGCTGCAGTGCAGCATGTTCTTCGGCAACATCTTCGTCACGTTCGTGTTCCAGGGGAAGGACCACATTGACGAGGCCACCCGCCGGCTCGTTTTCTCCGTGCTCGTAAGTCGCAGGGCGGCCAGGGCCTTCTTGTTCCTGTGCAGGGGTCGGGTCGGGTTCAAGTACTGCCATAGCAGTTACTCACAACCGTGTTTCTGTTTGTGCAGCTCGGAGTGGCGGCAGTGGGTCTGGTGTTCGTGCTGCTGCTGCGGCCGTCCGTACGGACCACGGAGGCAGAGAAGCGAGAGACGGGGCCCTTGAACGCTCTGAAGCGGGCCTTCCAGCTCAGCCTCACCAAAAACATGGCCCTGCTCAGCATTACCTTCTTCTACTCAGGTCAATGCCGCAGCATCTATTCTCTATGGGCCATGTTAAATTCCGTATTTTCTTGCTTTAACATGTTGTGTTGTGACCCTTTTTTTCCCCTCAGGCCTGGAGTTGTCTTTCTTCAGCGGTGTGTACAGTACTTGCCTTGGCGCCACTAAGCAGCTGGGAGACAACGCAAAACAGTTAGTTGGACTCTCCGGCATCTTTATTGGATTTGGAGAAGTTCTAGGTAGGTGTAAGCCAGACGCTTTCATCCATAAAGCTGTGTTTGGATTAATTTAACCTTTTTTCTTTCTGTGGTTTTTAGGAGGCGCTCTCTTTGGTCTTTTGGGTCGCCGAACTACTAGGCTTGGTCGTGATCCCGTTGTAATAATTGGTTTCCTAGTTCACGTCATCAGCTTTTTTGCCATATTTTTAAACATTCCCAACAACGCGAATTTAGGGGAAACAACTGATGATGCGTACATTGTACCCAAGTAAATATTCTTTCCAGTTTCTAATCAATGACCGCATTAAATTTTACTCTCATTAATGCAAGCCGTCTTTTTGTTTGCAGCCAATATATAGCTCTTATTTGCAGTTTTCTTCTGGGCTTTGGTGACAGCTGCTTTAACACACAGATATTCTCCATTCTTGGTGGATTGTACTCTGAGGACAGTGCTGCAGTCTTTGCCTTCTTCAAATTCATGCAGGTATGAGATAACATGTACTCCACAGCACAGATTAATTTTTGTTGAATTTTGAAATCTTATTTATTTGTGTTTTGTATTTTACAGTCCGTTTCTGCGGCGGTGAGCTTCTTCTATAGCACATTACTGGGGTTGTATGTTCAGCTTGGTATATTAGTTGTCTTTGCAACTTTGGGAACCATTTCATTCTGTCTGGTGGAGTGGGCTGAGCGACACAAAAAAACTGACACTGTAGCATCTACCAACAGTGAAAGTAGTGATCCTGACAGTGCATCTCCTAGAACTCCTGCTCTTTCTCAGGAATAATGGGTTCCTGTCCTGTTGGTATGTGACTGACAACTGATGTTAAACAATTTCCTTTGGTACTTCCATGCAAGTTTTAGACATTGAATTTACATCGGAGAGACATACAACTTAAAAATTGTATTGTCAAGTCAGTTATGGTTGAACATGATTCAATATCGGCTTTTTTTGTGGGGTTGGCTCATATTTCAGGTAAAAATGACCAATTGTACGTTTGGTAATTTTCCCCGGTGTTTTAAGCTGTCAGTAAGAGGTTTGGAATTGAAAGCAAGCATTCCATAAGATTTTCTTCCACACATTGTTTTTTAACATTTTAAGCGACATTTTATTGCATAAAAATAAGAATTAAGGTAAAAGAAAGTGCAGTGTGTGCCGAACTGTAGACACAGAGAAAAGTGACATAAAGGATTTTTTGCAATTCAGTTATGTAGCTATGCCTCATTCAGCAGGTTTTATGACTGTGAGAATTTCAGAGACATGCTGGGTGTGGGGATGTTAGTCCAGCTTAAAGATTTGACATACAGATTTTTTTTTTTTTTTTTGTTGTTATTATATTATATTTAGATCTCACTTCTGAAAGAGCCTGTATTTTTTCTGATGCTTTCATGTTGTTATTTAATAACTTTGTATCATTAATTTTCTTTTTTAAGTTATAAGTTATAATTTTTGTGAATATATATTTACCATGAATCATGAATTGTTGTGATTAGTTTATTCTATAACTGTTGTATATTATTTACTTTATTGTATATTCATATTACTTCTATTATATCTTTTAATGTGTATTTTAGTGGGTGGATGATTTTTGCATTGCAAAACTGACTGCGTTTTAGAAAATGTAGGAATATTATGTTTTAGTACGGTGGCATTTGATTACTAGGTACCTGTCACATTATATGCATGGTTCATCTGTGCAAGAAGTTATATTTAGTATTAGCTCTATCAGAGAAAGAACAGTCTGAACTGAGTCATTTGTCTTCCCTCAATCTTCAACAACATGGGGCAAGAAAAGTGAACTTCCTTTTCTTTGTCTTGTGTATCTGTCTGGTTTCTGTTTGTGCCAACCTGTAACTTCTTTTTCGCAGAAGTGTTAGTGAAAGAAATCCAATCGTCGTTGTTTAATGTTCTGAGCGTGTAATGGGGTCATCACTGTGATAATGTGTTGTTAGAAATGATGTTAAGCCCTATAAACATCATTCCAATACCATAGGAAATATCTCCATGAGAACATTGTTCAGTTCCTTCAAGTATGTTGTAAAAACTAAGCCTTTCCTCTACATTCTGTCTCTTTGCCAAGTACTTAGTACCTGATCCACTTTTTCTTATTTCTTTCCCTTTGTTTGACTGATTTTACCAAAATCAATTGTTAACACAAACTAACCAAAATTTTGCACTGCTCAATTTTGATGTGTCTCACTGAGGCAACAAACATTTTTGCGACAGCAATTTTGTAGCAACTTAACCTGTTGAAAACTGAGAAAGCTAAAATTCTTTTACACGAACGAAACTAGTCATTGTGACTTCTTTATGGAATTGAATTTTTGACATGGGTTTTAACTTTGTACTTTGCTTATGTGCCTAATCCTTTAAAAATATAGTATTAGTTCTCTGTGGAAGACCTCATTGATTAAAGTCCTATCGTGACTTTTCATCCTTTGGAAACACCAGTAGTATTACAGAATGTGCAGGATATTAAATACTGAAATAAATGAGAGTTCAGCCATACATTCACTATTATTTATTAACATATAGTACAAGAATGACAGCACGGACAAATAAAAAAAAAAGAACCAATTGTTGAATGAATTACATCATCTAAAAACTTCATAAACTATGGAATGAAAATGACAACATAGTGATGAAAAGTTCCTACTTCATGCAATTGAATCAGCAGCATAAGAAGTAAATCGTTTGATACAAATAGCATACAGAGCTAGTTAAATTTAACCATCAGCAACCTCCATTGCATCAGATGAGTCACCTTCAGAAACAAAGAAAACAATCATCAGAACCCAAACAATTTTTAACAAAGCTACATCCGCACAAGAAAACTTACCCATCTCATTGAACATAAATTCATCTTGATATTCCTTAAGGAACTGCATAGATCGGTTTTCATCCAAGAACAGGGAGTACACTCTTTTGATGTCTTCCATTTGAATCTACACAGAGGGTGAAAAAGAATAATGTAGATAGGTAACAAAATGTATTAATTTATTAAATCAGCCGTGCTTGTAAAAAAAACATATCCCATACCTCATTACTCTTGCGCTTTCGACTAACCAATCCTGCTGTGGTAATGAGTTGGATAGCATAACGCAGAGATGTTTCTCCAGCTATTCTAGTGAGCACTGTGAGGGCATCATCAGCCATTTCACAATCCTCCTCTTCGCACCTGTTTCAAACCCCATAATTACAATATTAGGGCATTACAGAGGAGAGACAAGCAGAATTACCTGTTACTTTTAATGTACCTAATTTTAAGAATCTCCTTTAACTCCTTCTCTTCATAGGGCTTTGTGGCAACAATATTCATGCGATCCAGTAAATCTATTGGAATACCATGAGGAGATGAATAGGTGGTGCCCCGAATACGGGTAATACCCCTATTTGTGGCCATGATGACAACAGGGGCCATTTCATTTTCAAGAGCGCGGTTCAAGAAAGAAAAGCATTCAATATCTAACATGTGAACCTGTGAAGCGAAATCAAAAAAATTAGAATTAGTCATGATGAAATGTACACAGTAAGGTGGTTTTCAAAGAGAATTATTCTCTACCTCATCAATGAAAAGAACTCCAGGTACAATTTCTGCTTTGCCTTCTTCCCTCCACTCTGCAACCTTGGCATTGATCTGTTCTCTAACTTCAGATTTGATTTCCCCTGTGTCGCCTGAAAATTACACAAAAACCAATGAGAGAAATTCCTTGTTTAGGACACAAACAGACTTCAACAATCACGATGCATTTAGTAAGCCAATTAGAGAACACAAAGGAAATTTACCAGAAAATAAAGCCAAGAAACCATGAGTTCTGCTATTAATAACATCCACTTCATGAAGGGATACAGTGTGGACAACCTCCTTCCGTTTCTGCAATTCACCTTCTGGGCACTGAACAAATCTGTGGAGAATAAAACAGCTCATAGCATGAATAATATTCACAAGATGACATGAGGAAATAAAAAATGGAATTAAAAAATACAAAAGTAAAAGTTACTTTATTTTTCTTTAAAAAGAAAGAAGAGAAACGGTGGGTAATTTACCTTGTTTGTGGTCCTGTGGCATCATAATCTCTGGCCCTCGTGAAAGACCGACCAAGTTTACTAATCTTTCCAGTTGCCTTGTCAATTGTGATAACATCTCCAGCTTGAACCTACAACATTCAGAAAATGAGCTCACACTATGTCCGTTGGTGGCACCTTTGAAAAATATGAAAGAAAAAGAATATCATAATACCTTCTCTTTCATGATTGACTCAATCATTTTCCCTCCCAAGTCATAGATGGTTTCCATTTCAGTTGTTTTCAGAGTGAGTTTACCAACTTTTGTACCTACTCCGGTAGCAGGGCGATCCACTTGCACCTCTACTACTTCACCTTCAATAATTTCTGTTTCTTCCCTGAAAAATAAAAGCAGAAAGTGAGACATTCATTCCAATATCAGAAACATTTGAGCACATATTCATTACTTACTTTATGCGTACACCAATAGATTTTCTGATAGCTTGGGTCAGAGCTTCTGTTTTACTCATTTCTAAAGAGTAGATTTCTGAGCCCGCCATACTTGTAAAGGGTGTATCCTGGCCAAGCGCCTGAGCCATGCCCATTGCAATCGCGGTCTTTCCTGCAGAGTACATAAAATGGATTTGTGTCAATCAACTACAAATAAACGAATATAAAAAGAAAAACAAAAGAGGTTTTGTTTTTATACCTGTGCCAGGTTGACCCGCAAGCAGAATAGCCCTTCCAGCGATTTTCCCTTCTTTAATCATCTCCAAGACAACTCCTGCAGCACGTCTGGCAGTGAGCTGCCCAACCATGCCTTGTGAAACCTGTAATATTTCATCAGCACAATAATGGTATCCCTGAAGTAGTGTTTAATATGAAAAGAAATACTGAGGAGTATCTTACATTTCGAGGTTCAAGGCTGTCATCAAGACCCAAGCCACGAATATGGGAGTGTGCACCGATCCTCTCGATGCGAGTGATTTCTCGGACTTCCTGAACTTTGGCAGCAGCAATCGACTGAAAAGGTAAAGGATGCTAATAAAGACAATCATACCAAACGCCGGCATCAGAAGTTTGAGGTTAGGACGCCGAATCAGTCATTGGAGAGATCAATGATCCGACAGACTCGCTAAACGCTCGAAATTAGTTAAAAATCTAGTCTGAGAATGAGATGGTAAATTTTTTAAAGGAAGCAAATACATCAGATTTACAGTCACGCAGTTCAAAATGAGAAAAGCATGGGTTGGACCACACAATGTTTGAGGAATCAAAATATGCATTAATCAAATCAAGTGATGGACCAAAATTATTCAAACTACATGCTTATCATTAAAAGCTAAATTACGTGCCATTCTCGCGTTAAAACTCTCAAAATACCACTGTATTTTACGAAAATAACAGATACGTACCGCCATCGTGCACAACTTTGTTTACGCCGTGCTTCGAAACACAACACAGTGCAAGTAACCCCGTGTCCTTGGAAACGGAGAGCGAAAACATTATACTTCTTTCACACGAAGAATCTGAAGATGCAGGTTGATTATCTCTACTATAACATTGGAATAATTTCAAGGAGACCATTTTCTTATAGTATTACTTTTTCGGAAGGTGGTTTGTCCCCCGAAATGGACGTAAAGGGCTGCTGGTTGGCAACGAAATGGAAGTTTGTGTCTTTATACTGCCAACTTAATTGGAAGTTCGAGGGTAACTGAAGTGTGTTTTTGAGAGAAAAGTTAAAAGATCGTGGGTTTGGTTTTTGCATGATGCCATTAATCTTCGATAAATGGTTGAGTTCATTCTAGCTTTGGAGCTCTGAAATCCGGTCTGCGCGGTCCAGTGCTGGGCGCTGTCGTTGTGTCTGCTTGACGGGTTTATCGAGCGAAAAAGCACAGTGGTTGATCGGGTTTTGCAATAAGGGCCGCCGTGTGTGCAAAGTGTGGTCGCGAAATAAAAGGAGGCGGGCAACGCTCTGATAACTTCTGCGGTCGCCGGGGCTGCGAAATACCGGGTGAGTATCCGTGCGTGTGTCTATTCCGATTCGGGGCCCGGCGCGAGTGCGGAAGGGAGAGAGGCAGGAGAGGAGAAGAGAAGGAGGGAGGAGGACCTCTGGTCGGGAAGTGCTGCCGTACGTGTGAGTGCGAGGGAGATAGAAGAGCCGCGGATCTAGTCGGGTCGGCTAGGCGTCGACGCTGGTCGACGCCCTGCAGCAACTGCGTCAACCTTTTATGCATCCTGATGAGCCTTTGCGCCGTGCCGGATGTGTAGCGGCATAACGGGCGGGGATGCAGATGCAAGGGGCTGGGCTGGGCACGTAGGAAGGGGGAGGGGCGAACCGGGCCGGGCCGGGCCGCTGCGGGGGGCGGCCAAGGGACCAGTAAACCTCCTTCCCTGCGGTGCCCCCGCGCCGCGCCTTCCCTTTGCGTTACGCCGCTGACCCCACCCTTCCTCTCCCATCCCCCTCCCCTCCCCGCGGCGCCCGCGGACCCCCCGCGGGCATCCGCTGGGCCCACAGGCTTGGGGGCCGGGCCGGGCGGGCCGCGGGCTGGGGCCGGCTGGGCGCTGCACTAGCAGGGGCGCAAGCGGCGCAAGCTCACTCGCCTCAACGCCCACAGTCGTACTCGCCCTGTCGGAGCGGACGACACGGTTGAGTCGAGACGAGTCAGGTGTTCCGCGTCACGGGCAAGTATCGCTGCGGCTGAAAAAATAATTGCAACGCGTTCTCTCTGCTCCTGCGTGCTCCTGCGCCCCTACGCCCCCACAGTGCCCCCTCTGTTCTCTTGATCGGGGGTAGGGAAGGCACAGTCGTTTTGTGCACATTCATCACAAATCATTAAGCAGGCATCCGGCTACAGAAACAGGGCAGGTAGTTGTCTGATTCTGCCATTTTACAGTATTGCAGGGAAATACTAAAATGTGGAGAATCACTGGGCGTTCATTAATCTCATTCTTTGTGGAGGAATTCATGATGAAGTCAAGGAGGGGCCTGCACAGGCATGCTCAGTGGAGCAGCTCAGTCTTTGGTTTGTTCCCAAAGGATACACTTGGTCTCCTCTGTGTTGCTCTTCTAACTGTTGTGGAATTCTGTCTCATTGGCAATGGCTAGGTGGGTGCTGTTAACAGAGTTTATTATAATCGTGTACAAACTCCTTCTGATTCGTGAATGTCTTATCAGTCTTATGTTAGCTGTCAGTTTCTTTCCTGATATTGCCTCTGCAAGCAAAAATTTTCTCTCTATCACTTGTATGGTCACTTTCTGCTGTCCCCCAGACTGTTCATAACTCATGATAGCTCTTATCTTAAAAGCTGAGTGGCCGTGTTTGTCTTGTTCTTTATGTTCACTTTAATGGCTCTTCAGAATGGAAGAATTGATAACTGGGCAAAGTCTTTACAAAATAAAATTGTTTTAAAGTTTTTATTTTTAAAGATATGGGTATTTTATATTGTTTTTCTTGACCTAAATTTCCTGAATTTATGGAAGACATGTCCTTGTTGCAGACGAAAAATGGCTGCACCTGTGAAGAAAGTACCCATCCACCTGCAAAGCTCTCAAAACCGTCTTCTCATCAAGAATGGCAAGATTGTGAATGCCACTGGCATGCAAGATGGTGATGTGTTTGTGGAAGATGGAATTGTTAAGCAAATTGGCACGAATCTTATAATTCCTGGTGGGACTCGAGTTATTGATGCTAGAGGTAGATATCTTCTTCCAGGAGGCATTGATCCTCATGTCCACTTTTCCTTTGAATTTATGGGTCAAACTTCTGCTGACGATTTTTATCAGGGTACTAAAGCAGCAATTGCTGGGGGTACCACCATGATTATAGATTTTGCCATTCCGAAGAAAAAAGAATCATTATTAGATCAGTATGATAAGTATCGTCTAATGGCTGATGGCAAGGTGTGCTGTGACTATGCTCTGCACTGTGGTATCACATGGTGGTCTGACAAGGTGAAGCAGGAGATGGAAATTCTTTGTAAAGAGAGAGGAGTGAATTCGTTCAAAGCGTTCATGGCTTATAAAGAAGACTTGATGATTCGTGATGATGAGTTATATAAGATGTTTGAGACGTGCCGCCAGCTTGGTGCAGTGGCTATGGTGCATGCTGAAAATGGTGACATTATCCATGAGAATTCCAAAAAGTTGTTGGCAAAGGGTGTAAATGGTCCTGAGGGTCATGAGCAGTCTCGGCCTGAGGAAGTGGAGGCTGAGGCCACTAATCGTGCTTGTGTTATTGCAAAGCAAGTCAATTGCCCACTGTATGTCGTGCATGTAATGAGCCAAGAGGCAGGTGCTGTCATTGCGAAGTACAAGGAGCAAGGGTGGCCCGTCTATGGAGAGGCTCTGGCTGCAGGCCTGGGTACAGATGGACGCCCATGCTGCAGCTCCAACTATGGCCTTGCTGCTGCTCATATCATGAGCCCACCTTTGCGCTCAGACCCTGCCACCAAAGAGCGTCTCATGGACCTTCTGGCGGCAGATGGTCTGCAGACAACTGGCAGTGACAATTGCACCTTTTCCTCTCAGCAAAAGTCTGTGGGCAAAAATGATTTCAGTAAAATTCCTAATGGTGTCAATGGCGTAGAAGACCGTATGTCTGTGGTATGGGAGAAAGGAGTTCATGCAGGCAAGATTTCTGCAACCCGTTTTGTGGAAATCACAAGCACGAATGTTGCAAAAATTTTCAATTTGTATCCTGCAAAGGGGGTTATTGCTATTGGCTCTGATGCTGATATTGTTGTTTGGAACCCAAACAAAACTCGTGTCATTTCAGCTAAGACTCATCATCAAGCAGTAGATTTTAATATTTTTGAAGGAATGGAATGCCATGGAGTGCCTGAATTTGTTATTGTAAGTGGTAGGGTTTGCCTTGATGATGGCGAACTTAAGGTAGTCCAGGGTCATGGAAGATTCAACCCAACTCCAGTGTTCCCACCAACTGTGTATGATTCTATTGCCTCGGATGCTGAAAAGGCAAATTATGCTCCTTTGGGTGAGGTTATTACAGCAACATCTGAGCAGATTTCTCAGCTCCATGTGAATGGTAATGGTAGTGACCCTCCTCCATTTAGTCCAAGCCCTGTCACATCATTTTCTGAACAACTGTCTACCCCCACTGGGAAAGGAATGCGCCATGAGGGGCAGCGCAACTTACAGGGAAATAGCTTCTCGATTAGCACAGAACTTGGTGATACAACACCACGTTCTACCATCCGTGTGCACAACCCTCCTGGTGGAAGATCTTCTGGAAGTTTCTGGTAGATTACCTTATGTCACAAGTCTGCCCTTGCTTCAAATGTTGTCTAGTCTTTCTCCCTTTAATTTTTAATTTGCGTATAAAACAGTGAGTGTAGGAAACTTGCTCCTTCTGGTTAAAAAAGCGTCATCGGCTCTCTGTTTTCCCTGTTTTTAATGCACAGTATTATTATTGATAGTATGCTATGCAATTTCAAATTGTAAAAGTGCAGCTAAGTGCATTGTTCATAGTTTTTCATATGCTTCTTTAAAGTGGACATTTTGAACAGTCTTCTTGTTTGAAAGCATTTGGTTATTTTATCTATAAGTGACATCTTTATCTTAATTATCTTAATTTTCTGATTTGTTTTGTGTTGTATTCATTTATTTTTTTCTTCTGGACAACACTGGTAGTGAAGGTGACATGGTAATGCAAGATTTAATGCATTTGACTTCTAAAATTCTGTCATTGGTGAAGGGAAAGAGACAAAATGAAATAGAAATTTGTTCTTGAAGAGTTGAATTGTTACAAATAGAACTATGTCTTTGTCAGTGAATTTTCATCACATGCTTGCTTTGCTTGCAATAATATAGCAAGACTTCAATATTCACCAGTATTTTATGGTTGTGCGAAATCTTGTAATGTTTGTTACTATCTTCTTGGCAAGATTAGTGGTGATAAATTATTGTCTTCTAAATAAAAATAATGTATTTGCCAAATCCATGTTGTGTGGTAATCCCATTCTTTAGTGATCCATATCTTTTGATATTTCACATATTTTAACATCTGATTGTACAGATATGTAAGTGTTAGCTGAGTGGTTCCATTTTTGATTTCAATAAGAGGTAATATACTTCTATTTTATTGTTTTTATTGTTTATGTATTGTGGAGGTGTTTCGTCAATGTCAACAGTGCTTCTAGGTCAAAATAATGGTGTAGAGCTTAGGGATCTTTCACAAACCACATGATGGGGTCGTTGAACTAATTTTATTCAGAACAAAATTCTCCCAGGAGAAAGTGCATCAGGAACAGCCTGTGGGAATCGAAACCAAGTGTCCATCCGCCTAGTGTCGGGAGGACTCTGGCCTGTTCCAATGACTGTTTGCTCCCAGCACCATCTGTTTGGTCAGGATAAAATTTCATGTGTTTTGTGGATGTTCCACAAAATGAAGGTACTGTTAGCTTGGTTGGTTAATTGAACCAAACTGCTATGAGTCGGAACTTCATTGTTAATTTTGTTTTGAATAGGCTGGATCATGTGCTTCTTCCCTCGAGTAAGAATTTTGTATTTCTTAGCTTTTCATAGTGAAAGTTTGACCTTCCTATCTTCTTAAATGTGAACTGCAAGTCACACTGCTGAAGATAAATGTTATTAAAAAATAAAAAAAGGAAACTAATATAATATAAAATCATAAAAATCACAAAATAATATCAAAAGCCATTAGTTAATGGTGAGCTTCAAATATGTGCCATGGATTTTGATTTTTCCTCTGCTTTGAGTATGGAATAGAGGTCCTTCCATAAATAATAAAAAGTGATTGGAGCTTTAACTCTTTTGTGGACCAGCTTGTGTTTGGCCAACCCAGTATACCGTTGTTGGTGGCATGAGCTTAAAAGTGATGATACTGTATACATTTAGATCTCGGATTTATTATACCTCTGAAATAACTTGAGGAAATTATATTCTCTTTTTTTTCTACTTTTTTTTTTTTTGAGAAAATTTAATCACAACTATATTGCAATGTTAAGACCCTACTTTACATAGTGGTAAATACATGTACAAATCTTTTATAACTTTTTCAGATAGCTTTTTATATAAACTGTTGGATGATATCTACAAGTAACAGTTGTTATCTCTGAGTGTGTGCAGCTTATTTCCACTGGTATGGAAGTAAATGTTAATGATATTTATTACATTGCACTCACTAATGTTATTATGAGTGGCATTGCAAAAGGAAAAATAATGAAAAGAAAATTACGCTAACTTCAACATTTATGTTCAAATGTTTTCGCACAAATGGGAACCATTAAAAATTTCCAAGGTTTCTGTTCCCCCATCTTAATCCAAGATACTGACAATCATTGCTTCCTATGTGTGTCCATTCATTCAATAGGATGATAGTTGGTATAATTAGCACTTGTTAACAAGAAAATGCATTGCTTTTGGGCTTAATAAAACTTATAACAGCCTTCCATTCATTAGTGTCTGAAAGGCGGGTATAAGAAATCTTGCATGCATTGTCAATTTGACTCACCTGAGTGGAGCAGATGTAGCTCCTCTTCTTGAAGGGAATTTGTGTCTTGCTGAACTCTACCTCTACCTAGTGTCCTCAAGAGGCTGTAAGAATTTTGCAGATCGTGTGCATCCTAGTCCTCTTAGCATATCATCATGTAAAGCACCCGTTTTAAAATTTTAACAACACTGCCAAAAGTTCCATGACTCAAATGAATGCACACATTGCCTATGACTGATTGTGAAGCTTTGTGCTGACTGACACTTGTATCAGGGATGCTTTGTGCCTCTACAAAAAATATCTTCAACTCCAGCTTTTTTGTAACATAGTTGTTAAAAAGGTCTTTGCTTTAGAAGAACAGTAGTAATGTAAACTGGCGTTTGAACGTATTGTTTGAGTAACAAGTACCATTATTGCACAATGTGTTGCCAAAGATGTTTTTAAGGTAGAACAAATCAATACTTTGAAAATTACTTTTAATGGTCAACCTGTAGAGCAGTGTATTCTTGCATCATGACTGTTTCATACTATGTGTTTTGTCTATTTTTAATTCAACGCATAATGGAAAAATATGCCTCTGTGGATACTTATTAAAGCCAAGACAAAAAAAAACACTTACCGGTTCTTCATTAATCCTTCAGATCTCATCCATTTTCCCTTTAAGAAACCGACCAAATCTCATATCAGATCGTAAGTGATCATCACTGTGAAGTGCAGCATTGCATAAAAGAAAAAATAACGTGTAACATACAGCGCAGCGATGATAGGTCGGAAAGTGCCCGGGACGCCTGCGAGGTATGCGCACAAAATTTAAAATTTGACGAAAATTTTGACTAAATATTTCCTCTGACATTCAGTATCGTGGATAGTTAGCCACCTGAAGAAGCAAATAACCCCATCGTAATGAATCAAACGCAAAATCAACGTCATAATCGTTCTCGGCATGTTCGAATTATCCGGAAACGATACCCATATCGAGGTTTTTGTTATATTTTCTGCTAGGTGTTCAATTTGTTCAATATTGAACATGTTCAAGGCTGCAAGGTCTTACCGCGGCGTGCATCCAGCGCTGTTCTCGACACCGTAATCGCTTTGAGCTAGAAAAAATCAGCCGCAAACGACTGCCACATCGTTGCTAGCGACTGATTTTTAGTCAGGTGTTCAAAGTGTTCAAAGTTTGAACATCGCACGGACACAGCGTAAACTCGGGAGACGGCCCCTTTGAACAGCACTGACTTTTCTCAGGCAACGTATCGTTTCAAATACGTTTATTACAGTCTAACATGTGCGGGTTGTGCGGGTACTGTTGCTGTTTAACTTTTCCGTGTTCAAAGTGTACGAATTCGAACACGGGTAATCAGAATTTGGCCCAGGACTAAGGGTGTCACCACCATGCAAGTCAAGACACGAAACGATCAAATTATCGGGTTTTAGACTGCTTGGGAGGGCTCTAATGTGTAGGAAACGTGCATTATCCATGCAAAATATAGGGTGTTCAAAAGTGTTCAATACTGGGGCCCCACACGAAAAATTCGAAGAAGTCTTCGGACAGATTTTTTCTCTAGGGACTTAGGAAGCGAATGCCGCAAACCGCATCATTTTAACACGATTTGCGGTTTTTTTATGCGTAGGACCAGGACTAAACCCATCCGTCAGCAAAGCGATGCGGCATGGTGGTGGCCCACTTCCCAGGCGCCACGGGGCCGCCTTGGCTGGCTTGGGCGCCAGCAGCGCCAGGCACCGGCTCTCATCCCCCCAACCTATATTCCTTGGCCCTTTCATTCGTTCGTTCGTTTCGAAGGCCGTCCCCTTATCATCTTCCACGCCAACGATTAGTCACGAAACTTTTGGAACAGCCGAACAATGAGAAGGGAAGGGAATCAAATACAATTATCTGCACGCCAACAGCTTGTGTAGGGGCTGCCTTTTCTTTTCCTGAATGAAAACGCCCCAAGTCCCATGTCGACGAGCTTACCCGACGTAGGGGGTCGAATCCCCCCCCCCCCCTGAACGCACATTTTGTTTGTCTGCCGCAAACGCGGTCTGTTTGAACTGCCCGTGTCAATCACGACTGGGAATGGGGCGGGCCGATTTCTCTACGTGGCGTGACAATGAGCTGTCTTCTGTCTTCGTTCCGAGGTGGCGGTGTTGGGCGTGGCTTCTCCAGGTGCCGGAGACGGGCATACTGGGAGATTATCAAATTATGAACACGAGTCGACAGGCAGGGCAGGGGCAGGGCAGGCAGGGCCGGCAGGCCCGTCGTAGGTGTGCCAAAGCTTCAGCCGAACCTGAGGTCTGTAAAGTTAGCAACGCGCGTATCTGTGCCTCGGGAGAAATCCTGGGGGAAGACTCGGGAAATGTATACGAGCAGTGTCCCGGGGCCAACTAGCAGCCGTAAAGCACCTGTTCCCGTAAGATCACCGAAGTTGAAGGCAGGGGTCCTGGCGGAAGCCGAGACGATATAGGTTTTGTCTGCTCGGTCAACAGGCCATATCCCCCCCCCCCCCCCCCCCGCCCCCAGAGCCAAGTCTAGTTACGCGCCTGATTTTTTGATCCATAAATTGCGGTTTGAAAATAGCCAGCTCCGTGGCCATCTCACTCGCTCGCACGCTCGCAGTTACGCGCGTCTCTGATTTTGCAGGCCCCTGGTCCCTGGTCCGCCCTCGATAGAGCTACTCTTGAGGGCGGCGGGCTCGGCTCAGCTCGGGCCGCGTGAGGTAAGTTGGACCCAGGTGTTGGGCAAGGGGTGCCGGCCGGGCCGGACCCCGGCAAGGGGCGCACTCATTGCCGTCCGTCGTGAGGGTCGCTGCCCTTACCTGCGTATACTTACCCCACCTCATCGACTTTGGCGTCGCGACTGCTCGAGTTTATCGCGGCATACAATCTCGTTCGTCGGTCGGAAAATCGATGGGACCAGACCAGGCCGGCAGGGGCATGGCAGCCGCGTGGTGGCTTCCAGCACGACCCCGTGGGCCTTCTGGCAGCCTCGTGGGTGTGGGGGTCTTGGGGCTCGTCCGTGAATTACGTAACACAACCTTCGTGACGTCTGCAAAAGCATTATAACCCGGTCGATTCTCCGCGGGCGAGCGTGGATGGTGTGGCTTTGTGAGTGTGTGTGTGTGTGTGTGTGTGTGTGAGAGAGAGAGAGAGAGAGAGAGAGAGAGAGAGAGAGAGAGAGAGAGAGAGAGAGAGAGAGAGAGAGAGAGAGAGAGAGTTCTCTTTCCGTCGCCCTTGGGCCATGGAGGAGAGCGGAGTGGCGGGCATCGGCGGTTCGAACGCGCCGCTGCAATGGCAGAGGGAGGGCGTTTGTAGGGGCAGGGCCGACTGGCCGACAGGGCCTTCAGGCCCCAGACCTTCATGCTGGCCCGGACGGTGACCCGACCCCAGCACGGGCCCCGCGCCTGTGCCCCGGGCCGGGCCACCGCCGAGGGGGGCCAACACGCCCAGGCCAGGCCCGGTCTGATTGACATTGTCGTGTCGCGGTATTACGGTACGGGCGGACCGCAGGTTTCAGGCACGGGGACGGCGCACACGGAGATGAGGGCGAACGCCGAGTAGAATAGAGCGAAACCGGAGGTAGCCCCGCGGGGAGCGCCGCGCCGCACCGGGGGCCGTGGCTGGTACACTACTGGTACGCCATCGGCACGGGTTGCTTCCTCCAGTCCAGTATATCGAGGGCCTCTCCAATATTAGCCCACATCTGAAATATGCGTCAATATAGTACCCCGGAGAAGCCCAAAACGGAAGTAAAGGAAAAGAATGATGGAGAAAGTACAGGAAATAGCGTGTTTTCGCCGTTTTTCTCGGCGAGAGATTTTTCTCAAACCTCCCTTGCGTTCTTCTTCTACGTTACGACCTCTTACTTTCGTTTTGGGCTCCTCCGGAGTACTCTATTCTGCATTAAAATGGCGGCCTCCGACCCGTACCCTGTGTAGCGCCCTCAGGGTAGGCCAACCCGCGCGACTTCTGTACACGCCGGGCTTGCCTACCCTCCGTACTCGGGCGCCAGTCGCTGGGCCCCGTGACGCCTGCGCCACACAGTCGTTCTGCGGGCCTGCCTTCTCTCCAGGTGTCGTTTGTCTCGGTGTTGGGGCCCGGTTCAGTCATGCTAATTAACGACCATTCGTGGCGTGTTTTACTGTCGTCTGAATGGGAAGACAAGTCCTGTGGGCCTGTGCAGCTAATGCCTGTTGAAGGGCCGGCTGGCCGCCGGGTCCGGGTAGTTGAACGCGCGCGCCCTCTGTGGACTTGAGCCCGGAGCTCTCGGGGCGGGGGCGGGGGCGGCTGTAAGGTGGCGGCGCTACCCCGTGTCGCCTTGGACTTCCCTACGCGAGAGCGTTACTGATTTCTCGTGCGTCTTTGCTCCTTCCTGTTTCTAAAACTTTGTTTGGCATCAATATGGATGGCGTACGGGGCCAGGGTTGAAATATACAACAGTAAGAGTCAAAGTACAAATTTTATTGAGTATGTTGCACAAAGATGTCAGGTGTCTTGACAAGAAAAAAAAGCTTGCCAAGAAAGTTCACAAATTCCTTTGCACAAAATGAACATATGGGAATGATATGTTTATTGCTATGGAAAAATAGTTCTCTTTTAGGTCGTTACAAAATCATAGATACACATGATGAGGTTCATCATAATCTTTAAGACAAATGTACTTTTACAATTCATTCACACAGTATACTCTTGAATAAAACTTCAAGGTAACAGCCTTAAGAAGTTGGTCCAACTTAAGCTCTGAATGAGAAATTGAGCGATTATTAATCACAATAAAGGTATAAAACAACTTTGCATTACTGCAACCAACAGCCGCCAATATTTAACATCAATAAGATCTCGTCTCTTAACATAATAATGAAAACATTTACTACGAATATCAAAATAGTAATATATCTTATTGCCAAACGATCCAGTCTTATGGTAAAAAAAGATAAAGGGAAACCACAACACTTTCTGCACAAGTCTCCCACACGACATTTCATGCATCTTGCACAAGATAAAACACAAGTCACAATACAATAAAAAAACTAAGAAGAAAGAAGGACAGGACAGGTGATACATTTACAATAAATTAAACAACTATGCACTTAATCCGATTCACAAGAAGCTCGATACGGGCGCACAATCCGCACAACAAGTGTTTCATGTAGAAGTTGTAGTAGTAGCAGTATAAACAACGGGGCACACACGCACGCAAACACACACACAGGCACGCACACAAACACACTCCCAGGCACACACACGATCACTTCGGGATGGATGGAACAGCAGCAGGAAAGAGACAGAGGGACGAGACCCACAGACAGGATAGGAAATGAACCGAACAGGTCCGGACCCCGTCGCCCGTCGAGCAACTCAACAGAAACTGACGGCGTGCCGTACTCTACAAGACATCACAGTCAAACGATTGCCTTCGCCTCGGCGTCGAGGTCGAATCCGGGGCCGAGGCCGAATCCGGAGCCGAGGCCGTGGCCTGAGCCTGGCCCGCGGCCGCTGTCCTTGCCGCGACCAGGGCTGGGGCCGGGTCGAGATCAAGAGCTGTTGCTGGCGGCCGTCTCGATCTTCTTGGACAGCTCCGAGACCACCTCGCGGTAGATGAGGGGATCCATGTTGTCGCCCAGCACGTACAGCAGCCACCAGTCGCCGACGTCCGTCTTGCGTGCCAGGGCCTCGGCCACCTCGTGGGGGATCAGCTTGTGCCACCAGTGGAACACCTTGGGGCGCAGCGATGGCACGCTCAGCAGCAGGGCGCGGTACAGCACCAGCAGCGTCAGCAGTCCGGCCAGGATCATGAACCAGAACCAGATGAAGATGTACGTCTTCTCGTTGACGATGTTGAGCGGCAACAGGCACAGCGAGTCGTGCTTTTGGATCGTGCCGGACGCACCATACTTGTGGAAGATGCACTTGGTGACGCGGGGGAACACGTACACCATGGGGTCCACGCGCTCCTCCTGATTCTGGTCCGAGAAGGACATGACGCGCAGGCCGTAGCTGAAGAACTCGCCGTCAAAGAAGTGGTTCATCATGTACAGCTGGCCGATGATGTTCACCAGGCACAGCGTCTCGCAGAGGAAGTAGCGGAGGGCGTACGAGTTGTGGCGCTGCAACAGGTGCAAAAGGCAGTCAGAAGAGTCAGAGGCGGAGATACCCCGCGTGGCGGGCGCCACCGCATGGAGTATGGCAGCCCCGAGATCATGCTCACCTCGACGTGGTTCAGGAGGTAGTCGATGAGGACCTTCTTCTTCTTGTCCTTATCCTTGTCTGGGATGATCCCCGAGTTCAGGCCCGTTGAAAGCATCCTGACCAGGCCCCCCTCCCAGGAGTCCCATAACCATTTCGGCGTGTAGCACATCATGGCCTGCAATCAGACAGAAACCAGAAAGATAGTGAGAAACAGGGTCGAGGCGAAGGAGTCACTGGGGGTCATCCACAAACTGCTATAAATAATTAAGGCTCCGGCAGGCACGTCGTGCCGGGTAAGCGGGCCGGGTCGAGCCAGGCAATTTAGGCCCGTCCCCCACAGAGCCAGGGCTGTAAAGGCATTCAGTGGTGCAGTGCCCTCTGTAGTAGTACTCGGTCCGGCCGGCCAATGCGACACGGTCCGAGGTGAATGGACGGCCGGAAGAGGTGTAATACAGTCCGCTCCGGTCCGCTCCGGTCCGCTCCGATCCTCGTAGTGACATAGTGGCGGGCTAGTAGTAGTGGGCCCGATCAAACGTGTACGACCGGACCACCACAAAAAAAAGGAAAAAAAAAACGGGCTGGGCGAAAACGGGAGAAAAGAAAACATTGGCGAACAGGCGGCGATGTTGTGTCATACCGGCGTGTGTATCGCATCTCATATTCCCGTCTCATCCTCCCCCCCCCCCCTCCCCCCGGCGCCACGCCCTCCTGCCCACCACGCGACCTTGGTGACGTCAGGTCAGGGATGTCCCGTCCGGGCCGGGTCGGGCGGGGCCGCTGGACCAGCTGATCGCCCACATGGCACAACGCACAGCCATGGCTGCCGTGGCGCAGCGAGACTCTCCAATTGTAGATCGCACGCGACGGCAACGCCCCCGCGCGCCCCTTGAGCCGGCGCCGTTCCAAAGACGAGAAATAAAACGAAGGCCGTCCGGCGTCAATGACAAAATCATTGCTTCAATTTGCTGGTGGAGTTGTTGAGGCGCGGCATTGGGCATTGGGCTCGCCGCGCGGGGCGCAGGAGGGCAGCTCCGGCATTCAAGTCTCCCGGGTCGGGTGCGGCTGGTGCGGCTATCGGTGTCAGCAGTCCGCGCACGATCCAGAGCGCCAACGCCCCCGTCGCGTCCCGGCCAGGCGGGGACACGGGGGCCTTCTTTCAGTGCCAGCGAGCAACGGTCGCACGCCCATTGGCCTGGCCTGACGTGGCCTGCGCAGCCCGCGTCCTGGACTCGCTGACTGGCTTGGGCGGCTTACTCGGCCTTGGACAGCAATCGCCGATCAAAAGCGGGAGCAGGAGAGCGACAGCCATGCAGACAGCGCAGGGGCGCGGGGGGGGGGGGGGCACGATGTGACCCGGGGCAAGTTGCCCGAAGGGCCCCTAGCCCCCCCCCCCCCCCCCCCCCCCGGGGGGGGGCTCTTTGTGCGCTGCAAGCAGGAGAAAGCGGCCACGCGGTATACTGCCAAGACCAGAGCGCCGCCAAGGGAAAGGGAGCGGTGGCGGCGGCGTCGACGCGCGAAGAAACCGCGGAGGGCTGAGGGAGGGAGGGAGGGGGGGGGGCATGGACACCGCGATCAGCTCGCAGCCACCTGTCGACTCAACCACCAGAAATGCCCTGGAAATGCGGAGACAGACGCACCCAGGCCAGAACACTATACGCCACTCAAATGTGCGTTTTGCGCTCTTGGCGTCTCGCGATGCGCTGCGCAGTGGCGTGGCGCGCGGACACGCCGAGACACGCACGGCCACGTGAGATAAGCTGGCGCTTCCGCTGCGGCCTCAGCAGTACGGCGTTCGCCCTCTGGGGCTCATCGGGGACCCCTCGGGGGGCGCTGCTGACGGCCCGCGTACCTTATGGACGGCCCCGAGTTGACCCTGGGCCCCGACACGGCTCTGTGCCCTCCGGCAATCAGCACAGTGCCCACGGCAAGGCCTCAATTCGTATTGTCGAGTGCGGGGCGTGTGCTCAGTCGGCGGGTACAGAGTACAGACAGGTCCAGCAGTGATTCCAATCCCAACCGGAGGGGGCCCGGGGCCGAGCCGCGCTGCTGCTGGTGCTGTTACCCGTTCCCACTGATTTTCACATAGCATTTTCAATTACTTTTCTGGCAAAAATTAAAAAATTTCCATGACCGTTCCCACATTCATTTCAAAAAAAAAAGTTCATGACGGCCACGAGATTTTCGAAACTATAAAAAAATGTACAGATTTTTCAATTTTTCCGTGACCACCCACATATTTTCCAATGACTTCGATGGCCACAATAGGGTATTTCGGAGAAAGTCCAAACCGGAAATGGAGAAGAAGTCGAGAAGAACATCAGCGGAAACAAAACGTGGGTATCATGAGGGTTACCGTAGCAGAGAGTATCTCCGCCACGACGTCAGCCACGAGCCAACGTCAAAACGCCACGACGATGGAGCAACGGCCACGAGCCAACGTCAACGGCGAACTTTGGAGATAGGCCGTGCGACGCGCGGCGACATTTCCACGGCCCTAGCTCCCTGGGTTTTGATTTTAGGTGGGGGGTAAGATGTCCTGGCGGCTCAAAAGGCCAACAGAAAAGTTACAAGGAGCAAAATCTTCCACCTTTACATTTCTTCCAGCCCCCTCTGAGGTAACATCGTCTGTGGGCTTCTGAAGATACTAGTTGTAGACAGAAGCCTGCAGCATATAGGAGATCCTGACCTATCCACATGACGTAAACAAAGCAGAGAGGCAGACGACAGTTTTGTATTTCGTCTGAGGTGCTCTAGTTCGCTTTGTAATTGTCGGATCGTGATGACACGCAAATGTTCTGAAAGCTTAGACTTTGTACTAAACTCTGCTCACTCACACCCCCAATCTAACATCAAAATTCAGGGAGCTAGGGCCCAGAAAAGGTTGCCGTGTGCCAACGCACCAGTGGCCGCGGCCCTGACCGGTGACTCAAAAGACGTAGTGCGAGATATAATAAGGCTCTTGTTCGCTTTGTAATTGTCGGATCGTGATGACACGCACATTTTCTGAAAGCTTAGACTTTGTACTAAAATCGGCAGTCAGGAGCGTACGCGAAGCCGTTGCTCCATCCAATCGTACTCCGTGATCTTATCTTTCGCTGACGATATGTCACGACCATTTGGTAGGGTCAGACAGCGCCGGCACTACCCCGCGCGGCCTCAGGATGTACGTTCCCGGAACGCGCGGTCGAAGTATGCGCTGTCTTACCCTACCAAATGGTCGTGACATATCGTCAGCGAGAGCTAAGCTTCCAAATTTTTGACGTTGGCTCGTGGCTGACGCCGTGGCGGAGATACTCTCTGCTACGGTAACCCTCATGATACTCGCGTTTTGTTTCCGATGTTCTTCTTGACTTCTTCTCCATCTCCGGTTTGGACCTTCTCCGGTGACTTTCCATGACTTTCCCGGTTTCCTAGACTTGTGGGAACCCTGAACACTGTACCCGCATGGCCAACGCATGGCGCTCGTCATGGGCCGTGGCGTTGCTGCCAGCAGCACGGCGCTGCAGCTGCAGCACGTCACGCAAATCGACCAAGTCGTTTCATCGCGACGCATCCACGGTCTTCACTACTTCACAACAAACGCTAAGTGTTTGAGAGGGCATTTTACGTACTACAGGCGCGCTTTTACACACCCTCGGGTCGTAAAAACGGCACCAATCACAATCGCACCTGCCTCGCCTTGTGTTACGTATTGCAACAAAGCGTCGTGACGAAATGATAAGTTCTGCTGGTGACGTCACGCCTTTTTCTTGCCTTATCTCGTCAGTGGGACGCCGACACACCTGTCCTGCCGCGCTGCCATAAAGCACCGCAGTCTGCGACACAACAGGTGCATATTCTCAGGTGCCAAAATGGCGGTCGAAATGCCGCCCGGCACGGACGGAAAACCGACATGTAGTGTAGTATACACGGCAAATGAGAAGACAACACGGGCTTAAAATCAAAAATATCGACAGAAAGTGATCGATTGAGTTTGCCCCATCGCGGTTGAGAATATCCATCGGTCATGTCAAGAAATCCGGACCCCAAAATGCACACTGTGTGCGTCCAGGAGGTCAGGTGGTGGTGGTGATGGTGGTTTTATAAAACAACAACAAAACCCATCCCGAGCTCGAGCTGCCGGCGTTATTCTGCCATCGCAGTTCTTTTATTTTCATCTTGGTGCTCTTCAGTCTTGGCACCAGTCTCGTTGGTGTCACTGAGCACGCCAGTGCGCACGATCACGAGTTGCATGTGTGCGTGCGTGAGGTGCGTGCCGAGTACGAACAGACAATGTGGTCACGTCGCTGCGAACGTACTGTACCAACTGTACCTACAGTGTGCTGCCGCGCCAGCCGCTCCGCAGGAGCCAGACTAGACCCCTCCTCGTCCCGGTCCCGCCCCCTAGGGTGGCATCCGCACCATCTCTCTCCCTCCCTCCCTTTTCATCCATCTAGCTTACTTTGTCTAGCACTGGCTCTCTCGCACCTCCGGCGTCTGCCGGACGACAGCAGCCAAGAGACAGAGACGGGAGATGACACGCACGTACGCCCGAATGGGACGCAGTCCGCGTGGACTAAGGGTGGGTGGACCCGAGCGCCGCCGAACCGAACCCGAGGCACGCCAACACGCCACCCTCGGTTTCATATCGATCCACCCCACCCCCCACCCACCCTCGGGGCCTGCCTAGGGGTGGGAGCAGCGAGGGGTGCATCCACACCCGCACGGGTCCGCACGGCCAGCAGTTTGTCACCCCACACACCCTGTGCAGAGTTGCATCATACGCATGCCAGGCGTTTTAAGGACGCCCCCCCCCCCCCCCCCGCGGGACAAAGACATAGTCTGCTTCGCTTGCAGAGCCAAAAGAACGCCAACCACGCAACAAGTAGACCACACCGCATGCGGAGGAGTCCGTTCCGTGCCACGCACAACCGAATTATCAGGAAGGGCTAAACGTCAGTCTGACACCCCGCACTGTTTCACTAACCCCCCCCCCCCCCCCCCCATCCGATCGGTTCGAGAGGAGGAAGGAGGTACGCAGCCACGGGGGTCAGGAGGCCGAACGGTAGTGGTACTCCAGTGAGTATGTCTTGTGGGCGTTCAAAGCGATAAAAACTTCAAGCTCACGCACAAACCTTGGGCCCTCTGAACTGCGTTTAGAGAGCCAAGCCGTTTCGCTTCACATGTGCGTCCGCCCCGCCCGACAACAGAGCACCCCAGCCCAACAGACAGGAGGCCCCGAACGGAAGTAAGAAGTAGTAACGAAGACAGATCCTGGAGAAAGTAGTATGAGAAATCGCGTATTTTCACAGCAAAGCAAGTGACTTCTTATGCTTCCCTTGCGTCCGTCTTTCTCGTTACGACCTCTTAACTTCCGTACCAGAGTGGAAACTCCCGAGGGCCGGCATAAGAAATATTGATGCACAAGAGCCGCGCCAAATATGGGGAGTGACCTCCACATTCGCTCAAAAAGCCATTGAAGTTTCTCATGCCTGCCCTTGAAAGTTCTCGGTCTGGTAGTGGTTTAGTTCTTCAAATTCCGTTTCCAAGTTTCATTGGAAACCTCCATGACGATTGTTCCGAACCGCGGGGCGGGGATAGCAAAGGACACACCCGCGGCCGGCCCGCGGGGAGATGCGAGGGCGTTCCACTTGACACGGCGCTATTGTAGCTATTGGCAGGACAACGAGCACCGCATCGCATCACGGTCGTCAACTGCTTCGGCCCGGGCTGCGAGCTCTCGGCTCGGCTCGGCTCGCGGGTTCGATGAAGCAAGCAGACGACGCGATCGCCATTACAGTGCCAATAGTCTGCAAAGCGCGCGATATGGGCGGATATGCGGCACCTCACCGCACACCGCCATCAAGAGGTCCATGTTCATGAGGAGCGGCAGGCGCACGACCCACCACCGCCTTTTGTCACCCGTGTGTAAATTTATGGGCATGGTTATGAGTGGACGGGAAGCCGGGAGAACGTTTAAGCCCGTGGACTGGACGGGCAGATAGGACCTCCGATGGGTCACAGTACCTACGTTATCAGGGGCAAACTGGTAAGGGTCCAGGGGCGTAGCCAGACTTGGGTTTCGGAGGGGGGTATGCCGCGCTGATTGCCCACTTTCAGGCGTTTGTTACGCAGGTTGCCTACCACGGACGCCGGTTTCGGGGGCAGGGGGGGGGGCGTTTACCAATCTTCCTCCCCCTGACTACGCCCCTGGGCCCGGCCGGCATTTCCATAATGCACACACGCCCACTCGGCGGACGGCAACCATAATCCCCATCATTGTCTGCGCGCCCCTCTCTTTTGACACTCGTACAACAAGGCGGTGCGCTCGCAAAAAATAAAAAATCGCGGCAATAATAAAGAGGCTCACTCAAACAAACATAAATCGAGCGAACCACCAACGGTATACGCCCGCCTCGCCCCGCCCCGCCCCGGTGGCTGGTAACCGGTGTGCGGGTCCCGGACGAGGGATCCGCGACTGCTCAAAACTGTACCACACTCTTATCGTGTGGACTTGCAGATGTTTCACCTGATTTCAGAAAGGAAAACAAAATCGTTTACTGTCTGCGCCATTAAAAATCAATGCGACGTAGAGAATACATTTGAGTAGGGCCTCCACTCCCGAGAAGCCAAAAACGGAAGAAGAAGAACGCTGGAGAAACTGAGTATAGTCGTGCGTTTTCCAACAAAACGAGAGCGGGTTTTGAAGTAGAGCGTTACACGCACTCGATTTCTCATACTACCCCTGTTCTTCTTTCGTTTCGACTTTGTCACTTCCGCTTCGAGCTTCTCAGGAGCACTCTACTGTCGCACAGCCGGATGGGATTGGGGCCGACCGGCCGGCTCCGAGGTGCTCCGGGAGTACTACGTACCCGGCCGGGCCCGGAGGCCCGCGCCCGGCAGCCGTGGTGTGGATGTGGTGGTGTCGGGGGCCGAGGCCGGCCGGAGCTGCGCCGCTCGGGCCGAGTGAGGCCGATGGCCGGTGGCCCTACCCACCCGTCTGGGGACTGGGCCGGGCCGGCCGGCGGCCGCTGCTGCCCAACCGAACCGATGGGAATGTCTTACTGATGATACCTATGATCGACGACGTCCCTCGTTATTTGTGACCAGCAATATTTTCCACGTGCACGCAGTCCGGGCCGCTGTGGGGCCCGCCACGCCCCGCCCAGTTACCGGCTCCGGCCCTCCCGCCCCCGGGGGCGGACAGCGGCGCGCGGTGCTGCCGCCGCCAACCCCCGACCAAAACGGGAATTGATTTCGGGCCGGGTACGGGTGCGCGTTGGCCGGGTGGGTCCGGCACGAGCGGCCTTCGCTGCACACCGTAGTGTGTATCCTGTTCCAGAGCGGACTCCAGCCGCACCGCCACCACCACGTCGCGGTCCGCGGTTTGCTTATAACGCGCAGTGGATCTGATTTCAAACCTGTTGGTGACAGTGCAGCAGTGCGCCACAGCACAACGGTGCACCACACGGGGCACCGCCACCGCAGCACCGCAGCGCTGCTGCCGTGGGGCTTCAGGACACGGCAAGCCAGGCGCAGCATGCGAGCCCGCCTGTCCTGCCCGGGACTCAGTATACAGTCGGTATACCGAACTATATACAGTGCCAGAATCAAGTTTGCATCATCCGCGCATCGTCGGGAAGATACCACTGTATTTTAGGCGCACGCCTAGAGCGGTTGAATTAATTTGAATTTATCGTGACTTCTTTGGAATTCTGATTTTCGGCCTTCAGTCATAAGCGGATGACTTACATTCCCCGTCGGAAGCGTTGGGACGTGCCACGGCGCTCGGCCACGGCATGCTTGCTTGCAGGTCGTTGGTACGCGATCTCACGCGTGCTGAGCGGGCGGCCGGGAGTGCAGGACACATGCACGCGCATTCGTTCCCTTGGCAGCAGCGTATGCACATACACGCACCGGCACCCAGGTTGGTGAGGGCAACGAAAGTGGAGCGTGTGAAGTTCGGCGGCGCGGCAGCCAGCTCTGCCAGCTCTGCCAGCTCCACGCTCCGCCCGGTGCTCACAGGACACAACAACCCTGGCCGGCCCTCGCTGCAGCTCCGAGAAGTTGTCCTCCCATCTAGGGCGCCGCCAGCACACCCTGCAGTGCCTGCAGCTGCAGGAGGCGTCCGAGCACGCGAGCAGCGCCAGCACAAACGCTGCCAATACCGATGTATATGGCCAAGAAGCCGCAGCTTCAGCAGCTCGCTGGAGTGCGAAATACGAAACGCCCCGCACGAGAGGCGAAACTCGAGGTGCGCGCGTGCGGCGGCGAAGGCGCGAGCCCGGCGCGTGCCGACGATAAAAGCATTTCCAACGAGGCTCGAGAGCGGGAGTAGAAGAACAAGAATACTTCCAGAGCGGAAACTCCCGAGGGCCGGTATGAGATATTGACGCACAAGAGCCGCGCCAAATATGGGAAACAACCTCCAAATTCACTCAAAACGCCATTCAAGTTTCTCATACCTGCCCTCGAGTTCCCGGTCTGGAAGTGATTTTGTTCTTCAGCTTCCGTTTCCAAGTCTCATTGGAAACCTCTACGGGAGTGCAGTGCCAATAGCGCACTCGCCACAGCGAGGGTGGCGCTGCCGATAACGCACGCCGGGGGGCGGGGAGAACTTGGCAGTGCGTGTTTTCTGTTCACTGCCACCCCGCGATCACCGACAGCTCTTGAGCAGATACGCCGCTGCCTTGGAGTGCATCCAGAAGTGGCCGCCGCCACGCGATGGCCGGCCGCCTGGTTATCTTTAGGGCGAAATTGACGCCGGCATTTGAACGCGGCAAGACGATCAATACGATGGCAGTTGTGGCCGAAGTATCGGAGAGGCGGCATATGACGGACGGGGTCCATACGGGTAGAAGCAGCAGCAGCAGCAGCCGCCTCGGCACGGCACAGCACAGCATGGGCCCTGACAGGTGCCGACGATAAAAAGACCCCGGACAACGCTGCCAAAACAACAAGCCCCCCCCCCCCCCCCCCGGAGACTTGATACGGAGGATACGGAGAAGCGCGGGGAGGACACGAAGAATGCCGATTACGGAAGAGGGCGGTGGAAAGGAGACCAATCTGAGCGCTGTGAGTGCCGCTGGCCGCTGTGGCATGGCGTTGGCCAGCGACACCCGATCCCGCACGATGGTCACACACACACGCACGAGACCGAAAGGAGTGGGGGCAGGGAAAGGCACGTAATGAGGCACTACCGGTGCCGGAAATACACACGCCATGCCGCACGGGATGGGACAGAGCACCAGCGAACGGTAGCGCTCTGTGATGCTAATTCTGTCAAACTGAGGAAACAAAAGTGTTTGTCAAAGAGAGAGGCCTCCTGCTGCTGTCTGCGGACATTAGCGCGGCTCGTGTCTCCGGCCCCACAACACTGGACAGGCAGCACGTACCGCCGCAAAAGGGTCGGGCAGAACTCGTGGTCGTCCCGTCGCCAAGTTATAGTCAGACCGAATAGAGGTTTCCAATGAGAGTTGGAAACGGAAGTTGAAGAATAAAAACACTTCCAGACCGGAAACTCTGGAGGGCAGGTATGAGAAACTTAAATGGCGTTTTCAGTGAAATTGGAGGTTATCTGTCATATTTGGTGCCGACCAGCTGTATCAAAATTTCTCATACTTGCACTCGAGAGTGTCCGGTCTTGAAGTGTTTTTGTTCTTCAGCTTCCGCTTCGGAGCCTCGCTGGAAACCTCTATTTCAGAATTCATTCTTGTTCGGGGTGAAGTCCACCCCCCTCGGTTTGACGGCCGCCTTCGGCACGCGCGACATTCGAGAAGGGCTCCGAGGACCTCAGACAACGTCAAAAGATTTCAGGTTCCATTTCTAGCCCCGACACGTCAAATCCCTGCGGATTTCCGGCCATCGAATCATTTTTCTTGGGCCCGTGAATAAATCAAGACAGACGCAGGGCATGTACAGGCGGAGCCAAACCGAACCAGTCCGGCCTCCAGCATGAGGCTCCACGGGCCCTGCTTCCAGGGAAGCCAGGCCAGACCCGCTCGGGTCGGGACCCTCTCGCTGGAGTCGAGGCGAGGCGCGATAGCTGCGCCTGGAGTCTTCAAGCCTCTGGAGCCCGGCCTCGCGCTGCGCTGCGCCGGCCAGCCTCAGCCTGAGGTCGAGCGGACAGACGGGCGCAACGGCGTCGGCATGTTCCAGGCAGACAGCCGGACGGGGCGGCCGGGGGCCTCTGCTAGCCCCTGCCTGCTCCCGCTGCTGGAGAAGCCATCGGTACGGGGGCCCCCTACCCGTCAGCCCACTCCAGCGGCTGCCCCCGCCTGCCCTCTCCACTCCGCGCACCGCGGTGCACCGAGCACGGCCTGGCCGGTTCGGCCGCACCGAGGCCTCAGCATAAGGTCCTAACTGACCCGCGGCCCGCGGCGAGGCGAGGCGAGCCGAGCTCAGACAGTCTCCAGCTGAGTTTTACTTCCTATCGTCCCGCCGGGGCCCCGTGCCTCGTAAAATGGGATGGGCCCTGCGGCCCGCGGCCCTCAGAGGTCAGCCAGACAGGTCGGACGTAGCAATGCCAGTCAGAGATCGCGGCTAAACAGCGGTCGCCGCTGTTCAAATTTCAAATGATGTCAAGTCATGAACGAAGCCACTGTTCCCATATAGTAACGCCAGGGCCCGCATCTTTTGCCGGGGACGTTACCGCGCCAAGGCAGTGCAAAACCGGTGCGATGCCGGGGCGTGGCGTTGGCTTGGGCCTGGCACTGCCGTGGCATATGATAGCGGGGTGCACGTACACCTAATTGTAGCGTCTGCACACCGTACAGCGTACAGCCCCGGACACAAGTGTGCGCGGCAGCGCGGCCAGGCCAACAGATGGCTGCGCGCGCACCAAACTCCCCGACCAGCGCGCGTTACTGGATAAAATATAACTCCTCCTTTTACTTTACTTATCTCCGAGCGAACAAAATTGCCGGCCCCGCCTCCCCTCCCGTCCCGCCCGCTCTCCCCTACGCCGTGGTGGTCAGACAGCCAATGTCGACGGCCGAAGGTTCCCTGCTCGTGGGCGAGATATCCCGAGCTTTCGGATGGTAAGTCATGTCAGAGTGGCAGTTCAAATTAGAGGCGCTGCCCCGGAATGAGAGCAGAGCAGACCAAGGCGGGCTGCAGCGCGGGGCGCGGCGGGGCGGGGCGGACTCTGGGTCGGTCATCAATTCCCATTCACTGGGCTTGACCACCGGCCGAGGGGCCACTGTCCGCTGGCCCCCGCTGGCCCCCGCTGGCCCCCGCTGGCCCCCGCCCCGCCTGCTTTGGCAGCCGGCCGGTGCTGTCCAGCACCGCAGACTGTCCGCCGCGGGGCCCATGGCGTTGGGGCCCACCGAGGCCGGCAACGCACAGCGCCCACCGCCGAGGAAGTCTGCAGCTCCACCGGGAAGCGTGCGTTCGAAAATAAAAAGGCCGCGTGTCGCTACGTGGGGGGCGCGGAGGCACGCGCCGCATGGCGCTGGGCGACGGGCGCGGCGGGGCACGACGTGAGCGCCGGGCTCGTGTCGGCACCGCACCACGACGACGCATGCGGCAGGGGGACGACGGTCCCTGAGGTGGCCGTCGAGGGCAAAAAGCAGAGCGGATGTGCCTTCAGCGCGGTGCCGAGCAGTGCAGACGTGGCTGGCGGCGGACGACGCAGTGCAAAGTGGCTCCAATTAGACAAAAGGGAGGGGGAGGGGGGCAGCGGCACAGCGCGCAGCACATAGGGCAGCGCCGGGATGTCGGCCAGGGCCCCGCCAGTGCCGTCACATGTCACATGGCGTCCTCGGCTGACGTGACATGCGATCTCGTGAGTGAAGCCCAGAGCGCCAATCCGAGGCAGAGCTATGGGCACAGCCATAGCCCCCCCCCCCCCCTCCGCCGCTTCCGCCATAGCACGCGGCCGCGCTGGGCGCGCTGGACGCCGACTTCTGATGCAATACTTTCCGGCCGGCAGCGAGCCACCCCACACTCCCACCCCCCGGCCGACAGCATCGGCGGGGCGCAGCGCGCAGCGGCCTTTGTGCAGCATATGCGGGGGACTTCCTTTGTCCGTTGGAAATGTATATCTTTTCCAGCTTGATCTAAAAGAACGAACCGCACAGGCGCGGATCCAGGGGCGGCTCATAGGGGGGGGGGGGGGGGGGTATAGCTTTCTGCCTACTTTCAGGCGGATTGTAACGCGAATTGCCTACCTTTCGGGCGCCCTTCAACCCGGGGTTGTTTTTACGACACAGGCGTACTGCGAAGTGGGCGAGGCCACCCTGGCGGGAGTCAAGACCCCGACAGGCGTAACTTAGTCGAGAACGAGAGGGCGCACACCCCCTTCCCGTTGAGACGGAAAACGGCTCATATACGGTATCCAACCAACCAACCCCCCCCCCCCCCCCCCCCCCATGGATCCGCGCCTGGAACCGCAACCCTACGAAAGCAGAAGCGGCGGCGGCGGTCCCCGGCACCTCCTGATATCCGCGTTGCTGTCGAAATTTGAAGACCAGCCGTGGCTTTGTGCTGCAAGGTGGCAGGGCGGGACGTGCAGCGAGGTTCGGTTTTGCAGCGTCGGCGTAGTCCACAGGGGAAATCGGCACGGCTCCTCCAGACATTCTATCTTTCGGCATGCGAAGCACTAGGAAGTCCCGAGTCTCCCGATGCAGCTAAATTCGCGTCGCGTAGGCCATACTGTACTTCGCATCTCTGAGACGCGGGGCGCGGCCGTGGCTGAAACAATGCTGAGATTCGGCCGAACGCCTCATCAGCTCTGTCTGCGGCTCTTCCATTAATTCGCGCGCGCTTACTCATGCAGGCGCGGATCCCGGAGCCACTTGTGTGTGTGTGGGGGGGGGGGACAAAGTACCACTTTTTGCCTACTTACAGGCGAAAAGTTCGGCGGGTTGCCTAAATTTCAGGCGCCCTTCGGGCGCCTTGGTAGCATCTTGGGGGGGGGGGGGGGGGGGCCTTTGCCCCCTTTTGCCCCCCCCTTGTATCGCGCCTGTACTCATGCCCCCCCCCCCCCCCCCCCAACGCAGACAGGACATATCGCAAAACACAGACGATGCGCGCGCTGCTTGCATGCGGCACCCACACAATACGTCATTCTTTGGGTCGACTTCGGTTGTTCGGGTTCGGAAGAATAGAGTGCTCCGGAGAAGGCCGGAACGGAAGTAGGGAATCGTAACAAAGAAGAATGGTGGGGCACAACGAGGCAAAGTCATTATAGTACGTATTCGCTTTCCGGTGAAAAAGACGCGATTTATTTTACCTCCTTTTGGGCTTCTCCGGAGAACTATGTTACCAGTGACACTGACACCCACCCCGGGTCGGTCCATGATCAGAATCCGGCGTTCTGTGGATTCTCGCAGAAGGGTTTGACCGCCGACCTTGTTAGTCATAAACAGAGCACGCTTTGTTCTTCACCGTTTACCACCGTACTGCCAGCGCGCAACGTACCAGAGCCAGGCTGCAGGCACTTGCTGTTGCTGCTACCAGCTGTGCGGCAGCAAAAGCCAGATCACAATTCACGTCTTGTCGCGTTGTTGTGCAATCCTGGCCAGGTCGAGGCCCAGTCTAGTAGTAAGCAGGGGTCGGGTCAGGTCACACGCGCTGACTCACAGAAGCAGCCTGCACACAGCTGGACACTGGATAGTTGCAGTGGATCATCCTGCTCGCAGTGGAGCATTATCCTTCTTGCACTGGAGTATCCTGCTTGCACTGGAGTATCCTTGCAGTGCCCCACGCCTCCGTACCCAAGCAGAGTCTCTGCAAGCCGGCCGTGTTGATAGCACATGAGGACTTAATTGCAATAGAGTACTCCGGAGAAGCCCGTAACGGAGGTAAGAAGTCGTGACGAAGAAGAAAAGCGGAAACAGTATGAAGGGGAACCGCAGCAGAGAGTATCTCCGCCACGGCGTCGGCCACGAGCCAACTCAAAATTTCTGGAGCCTTAGCTCTCGCTGACGATATGTCACGACCATTAGGTATGGTCAGACAGCGCAGAGCCACCCCGCGCGGCCGAGGGATTTGAAATCCTCGGTCGCGCGTAATAGAGCTGCGTAGTGTGACCCTACCAAATGGTCGTGACATATCGTCAACGAGAGCTAAGGCTCCAGAAATTTTGAGTTGGCTCCGTGGCCGACGCCGTGGCGGAGATACTCTCTGCTGCGGTTCCCCTTCATACTGTTTCCGCTTTTCTTCTACGTTACGACTTCTTACTTCCGTTACGGGTTTCTCTGGAGTACTCTATAAGAGCGGCCCGTGCTACAGCTGGGCCGGGCCTGGCCTCGTGAGACCAGCAGGCCTGCCGGCCGACACAGCAGACATCAAAGCAGCACATGCGTCGCAGCGGCGCATCCACAGACAGGGTATCCACTATTTTTTTCCAATCAAAATTTTATCATCTCTGTAACTTTAAGCCCCATGTTTATTAAAACATTCTGATGTATTGCACCGTATACCTCTTTATGTCCTCAAATGTACATGTGCAGTAGCTTAGTGTAACCTGCTAGGAATGTAACTTGTGATATGAATTTTTTGTATTTTGACGACGCCAATACAATTTGTATATTGTGAACTATGGAACATGTATAAAATACTATACAATACAATTTCAATGCCCGTATATTTACATACTAATGAAACTACGTTTGGCTGCCCCAACATTTGGAAAAAAACTCAAAATGGATACTTTCCCCCCAAAAAAATTATTTTATGATTTGCATGGCCACGTCTCCCTCAGCCTTCCACAAGCCTATGCAAGTTTCCCAGGATTGTTGGTGACCCTAAGTGGAAAACCACTTTGCTAGAGGTAGGTCCCTTTGACTTTTCGAAAAACGTCATGTTTGCCCCCGCCACCGCTGCAGCTCTATTAGTATCCAGAGATAAGACCAATCAATATCAGTCCGACGATTTGAGGGCGAAGGCCGGAATCGGAAAACGTTTCACGATACAGTCAGCGGCGTCGGGGCGTCGTCGAGAAGAACCCTTGTCCGTCCAACAACTTATTATTCACCAACCAAACGCAGAGAGTTCGCGGGGTCCACCTTGTTCTCACATTCTTGGTGGTGGTCGTGCTGCTTGGCGGTAACGTGCCCACTGAACTCTACTGAGGAGCATTTTTCTGTTTTCCGATCCTCTTCTACATGCTGCCTTGTATACGAACGGGCGTACCACATTCGCGCACAATCCTCCCCTTTGATTGGCTGGCTGGCTGGCTGCTGGCTGTAGTCAAAGCCTTAGACCACGAACAGGATCGCCAACGTCACGCACACAGATCCCACCCCGCCTTCATCGCAGTGTCGACAACCCAACTAGCGCCCGAAGCGCTAACAAGATTAGCGGCAGTGCGGCCACCCGGACAGCAGCACAGCAGCATCCCGACTCCATATGAAACACACTGTGTAAGTTGGCTATGAAAACTCTCGGGCAGCGCCGCCAACCGTCTCGACATCGTTTCACACGTGTGGAGGATGCAGTGTCATCGCGTTATAACACACTTCCGCCCTTCGGCAGGCGCCGGCTCAGAAGTGTACATAATACTGAGTGCGGCACGATGTCCTTATCACCACTTTCCCACGCGCCCGGCCTAATCCTTATCAGCCGGCATATATAGAACATCCTTCGGAGGAGAGGTGCAAAAGGCTCACCTGTTGTCACCAACAACGACGGCGAAAGTCACCTGCTGCTGCTGATTAGATCCACCGCAAGGCCTGCCTGTCCTTTTAAATGCCCCGGCCGCGCGGACGCGCACGCAGCCATTTGCATATAAATGTGTTCCATGTCCTGACAAGACACAGTCCGACAGCACAGAGGGAGAGAGAGAGAGAGAGAACATGAAAAATAAAACAAGGAGGAAACAATTACGCCCCCTTTAGAGATTTCGAGCCGCAAACGGGCGGGCTATCAACATTCTTACATATCACGACGGTGCGGTGCGGGGCCGGACGCCAGAAATGACCAGTCCGCGAGCGAGCGGAGCGGTGGTCAGCAGCAACTTATGGGATCGCTCTCGAAAAATACCGTCGAATGAGCATTTCTTGTAATGAAATCCGGTCGGCGGGCGGAAAATGATGCCGAGTCGGTATCTGTATTAATTTCATGACGACTGGCGACGAGGCAGAGGCCGACTGAAGTATACTGCAGCTATCCCTCTCCCACGCGCTGGGCTTGGACTAGACGTCATGGCGAGCGAGAGAGACAGGCGCGAGGTGCGCGTGCACGCGCTGGCGCCATGCGAGAATGCGCCGGGGCCGCAACACTATCCGGGAATACCGCGTGAATGTGAATGCCTCTCTGGTGACGTAGGACGCGGCAAGGCCTCTGAACCGGGTCAGGTCAGGCGACGTCTGCGGTATTATTATTAATCCTGCGCGCAACAGATAACGCGCCCAGCATTACATACGCCAGTGTTGTGCGGGAATATGAATAAGGAATGTGGCAGCAAAACTTGTAGCGCGAGCGCGCTATTCACATTCGACGAGTCGCCGTGTCGCGCCGGCGGCGGCAGCTTTGCGGTGGCCGACAACGGCTCATCTCATCCGGCGGCGGCGCGGCGGCGGTGGCCTCTGGAAATAGACTGACGCGACGGCAGCGGCGGCGGCGGCGGCGGCGGCCCTCTCCATCCTTCTCGCTCCTAAGCTCCCACAGAGTGTCTCTGTCTGCCGCTGGACCGACCGCGGAGCAGGATGTGAGCGCGTGTGCACCGCGCCGCTCGGACGAAGTCTTAGGGGCAGACATGGCCAGCTCAAACGCAGACATGGCGGGTCATGTGCGGATCCCCTTCGTGGCCGGAGATTTCGGACATGTTAGTGGCCAGCCAAAGGGTGTATAATCGGAGGGGGAAGGGAAGGGGCCGCACTGAGCGCCTTTCCCGTACCGGGCGACCGAGGCGGACCGGAGCGCGCGGACAGCTGATGAAAGATATACGCATCGGAATGGAATCCCTCGTATCCCCGCCACAAACGGCCGCATTACCACCCGATCGCTTCGATAAAACTCGGATACGGTTTCAAAACCACCCGACTGTAGTACTGTACGCAGTGCAGCGCCTACCCGGCTGCAGCCGCAGAGAGAGCCTTTCGAATGAGGGGGGAGGGGGAATTCTTGGAAGTTGACGGCTTGGCATCCAGCGAATGGGTGGGTATGGGTAGTCCATAAATTAGTAAACGCACGTCTGTCAGACGCGGATCCAGGAGGAAATTTTCGCGACGTGGCCCGGGAAACGGAGCACGGGTATCGTAAGCGTGGCGACACGAAGTTACACTGCCGGGCTGGGCGAGGAGTACCATACGTACTCCACTCCACGGGTGCTGGTGCTACACTCCACAGGCCCAGAGCCCCAGAGGGCCCAGGCTCGGCAGCCACACACCTCTACCATGGACCATTAGATGCTGCTGCTGCCGGGGCCGGCAGGGGAGGGGCCCCCGTGGCCAGAGTATAGTCCGAGCGCCGCCAAGTTGCCTCTCCGGGGCCCTGCGCAGCCCGTACGCTCCGCACGCCATTCTAATGCCTTCCCACGTCCACACAGGGCCACCTCAGACGTGTCACGATTCCACTCGACACCCACTTGACCTCGGCGCGGAATGGAAGGGCTAAAGGTTTTACCCCCGGCCGGATCTGGAAATTACAGCGTCGACGGTTCCGAGAGGGCCGTTGTGGTCTGGAGCAAAGTGGATCAGGTTCCTGGAAGAGCCATGTGGGAAGCACGGCCAAACCAATCCGATTACACACAATTAAATCGCAGATCGGGAGAGGGAAAGACGGGAGAAAGAGGTGGCGGGGCGCCCATTTAAAAACGGGTTAAAACCGGCCCTTTTGCCCCTTTGTCCACTGGGCTGTGCCGAAAGTAGGTGACCCACAAGCAACCGCACCGCTCAGAAGGGATGAAAAGCCTCTTCGGGTTCGATCTCTTCCCACCCGGCCGGCCGGCAGGGGGTGGTTCACCCCAAGAGGGTAGGCAAAACACAGGCCATCGACCCCCACCCCACCCCCTCCCGACCCGGCAAGAGCGCCCTCTGCACTGCTGCCACTGCCGGCCCGGGAGGGGGGGGGGGGGGGGGGCTGGGCGCCGGTAGAGAAAGAGAGAGGATGGAGAGGGACAGACGCACCTGCAATTGTTGCCGGCAGTGCGCAGCCCAAGAACGACAAAAGCACGCGAACATCACAGCACCTCGCTCAGCTCGCCATGACCTGTCCTGTCCGCACCTCGCCGCTGTCATCCTTATTTGTCACCAAACCGATGTGACACCAAACAATGTAGCCAAGTGACAGACCGTTGTAATGCACGTCGCCGTCGTCCTCGGTCTTTTTCGGGTTTTATCGCCTCGACCTCTTTGCCAAAAACATTGCAAAAGGAGAAAAGCGACAAAAAACAAACAAATTGAATAATACTATAAATGGACGACGCCCCCTCCCGGCCCCCTACCACTGCACCTACTGGTGAGAGAGCCTTGAGCTACTTTACGCCCCTCGGTGCGTGCTGTGCGCCACGCGCTCACCGCTGCGGCTGTCCAGGACAGCCAGGACGGCAACGGGACGGCCGTCCTTGAGCGCCGAGGGCACATCAGCGGGAGCGGTGGACGGGCCGGGCTGCGGGCTGACCAGACCATGTCTGTCCGCACTCACTGCTGCAGTTGCAGCTGCATCTCTGCTGCATCGGTCTTGCTTCTCGTTTCGTTGCACGCAGTCTTCCGTCTCTCTCGCTCCTCCCTCCCTCCCTCCCCCGTGCCGCGGGTTCGGCGGGGAGCAGGAGCAGCCGGAGCCGCCCAGGGACCGCCCTTGAATGACGACACGCATTGGCATCGCCTCTGGATTCCCCCCCAGCCCGGAGCAGTCAGTACAGGCGAGTTCAAAACTACGGGGGCAGCTGCCGTCCGCAATGCTTTCGCCAAGCTGCTGGCGTCGACACGCACTGTAATGGTCCGGTTCTAACTACTACAGCTGTCAACCAAAGTGACTGGTGTGAAAATGTTGGTTACACGATCTCATTCAACTTTCAGCGCGACTGCTTAAATGGACAGATGTTGCAACTGTTCGCGCGGCCGTGACAATGTACTAAGTACGCTATCTCCGCACCAAGCCGAAACCACTACAAACATGAACCCGCCGGGGCGAGAAAACTCACCTGGAAAAAGAGGACGAAGCACACCCACTGGTAGTACGTGTAGTACTTCTTGGCGTCCTCGTCGTCGAAGTCGTTGGCGACGCCGGGGTGCGCCACCTCCTTGCCGACCTGGCGCTGGAACGCGTCCGGCATGGTGAACGTGGACGTGATCCAGCAGTACGTGTTGATGGGGTGCGTCGGCAGCCCATTGACGATGCACTCGATGGGCTTGCCGACGTACTGCGTGGCCGTGATGACGAGCGAACATGACGCAAGCAGCGCCGTCGTGAACAGGTTGTGCAGCCGGAAGATGGGCGAGTCGATGATGACATCGGGGAGCTTGAAGTACTCCTTTAGGCCGCCGAATAACTTGAACATGGCGGCGGTTAGGGGGCAGCACGCACGGTAAAAACAAACTTATAAACGAGTGGGGGATGCGACGGGACGGCGGCAGTCGGTGTCTCTGCGGCGGCAGTCGGCGGCGACGGCAGCGGCGTCGCGCGGAGCGGCAGCGGCACTCCCAGAGCTCGCGGGAACACTGAACACAGACCGAGCCCGGCCGGCTGGGCTGGGGCAGGCCGGGGCCGGGGCAGCCACGCACGCAGGGAGGAGGGAATTCAACCTCCCAATGCTGGACGAGCAGAGCCGTGCCGAGTCGAGCCCAGCCGAGCCGGGTGGGAGTGGCCGGGCTGAGGCAAGCCGAGCCGGGGCCACGGCGCACGGGCTGGAGTGGAGTACGACAGTACGACCTGGTGGAGGGAGGTGCGGAGCGGAGCTGCCGGCGGCCACGGCCACGGCTGGGTGGAGCGGGAGGTGCAGCGGCAGCGGCAGCAGGGAAGGGGGAAAGGGTGAGGGGAGGACAACAACTGCGGGGTAGCGGGGCGGAGCGGCGAGAAGAGGAGGTGAGGTGATGTGAGGGGAGGGGAGGGGAGAGGAGCTGAGGCTGAGGCCCGCGGCTGACTGCGGCTGCGGTCGCTGATTGCCTCCGACCTCCGACCACTTCAGCAGCCACAGCAACTGTACCGCTCCGTTTGCTGGTCCGAAAATTGTAACACTGTGGGGAGGTGCATGGCGGGTTCAGGAGCGGAAGAGGCCAAAGCTTACCCATCCATCTCTCTGTCCCTGTCTCTGTCTCTCTCTCTCTCTCTCTCTCTCTCTCTCTCTCTCTCTCTCTCTCTCTCTCTCTCTCTCTCTCTCTCTCTCTCTCTCTCTCTCTCTCTCTCTCTCTCTCCCCCCCATCCCCCTCCCCCTCCCCCTCCCTCTCTCACACCTTCACTGACCCGCACCCTCGCCGCCGTGCCGCCCTACTCCAGGGACACGCGACCAACCCAGGAACTTGGCCATCATAAACAAGTGGTTGTGGGGGGTCTGCTGGGCTGGTCTGCTGTACATACGGCCGCGCGGTCACCCCGGTGACAGCTACCAGCAGCAGCACCAGCAGCACCAGCAGCACCAGCAGCAGCACCAGCACCAGCAGCAGCCTCACGTCCACGACTCACGAGGGGATGGCCCCCGTGATGTCCCTGCCCTCCCTGCGGTCTGGTTGATGCTGACACTTTATTCCCCTCACTTCGGAAATTCTATCGGGTCACAGTCCGGCCCGGTCCGGCCAGGCCCGGTTCTCACACGGCTTTGGAAATCCTAGCAGCCAGCAGATCCTATGGCATCCGAGGGCTGCGACAGCAGCGACCCTCTGTGTTTCTAAGCTATTTTGCTGTGGGCCCGGGGCTTACAATCAAGCCTGGAGCCCCCCAGGTGTCCCATTGGAAAAATACAAAACCCTAGGGCGAATCGACGAGCAACAAAAACTATCACCAGAACGTACATAATGTCTCGAATTAAACGCATCACCATTTTCATTCCCACCGTCACATGTATCACTCCCCTAATTTTGATTTAATTTTTCCCGCCTTCCATAATTTACCCCCACACCCTGCCCCAACCCACATCCCCGCCGCCCCGAAAGAGGAGGAGGAATCCTCCCTCTGATGATGGTACAGTACACAAGGTAAAGGCCAAGGCTGCCCAGGCTCGGCTGCCATGGAGTGGAGGCTGCACCCTGGAGTCCGGTCAGGTGGACGGGGGGTACGGCGGCGTGCGGTGCGGACAGCAGAGCCTCAGTGCTCGTGATCAAAGAATTTGGCGTCCGAGTGAGTGATGCAGGCCATGTCGTGGAGTGAGTGTGTATGTGCACCTTTCTCCCTCTCTCATCAGCCGGGCAAGGCAGTGCAGGCGACAGAGACGGAGAGAGGCCGTGTGTTGCGGATGCGGATGCACCAGTCGGAGGCGAGCCCTGCTTGCTGCAGCCTAGCGCGGGTCCGGCGGGGTGGGGCCGGCCTGTCCAGCCCCCGCCGCCCCGCGGTAGACCCTGCCCCTGGCTTCGTTTCATTTGAGTTCTTCTACCTTTTATTTGCTGGCAGAGGGAAGGGTCTCTCTCTCTCACTCGCCCTCTCTCTGTCTGTCTGTTTGTCTGTCTCTGTCTCTCCCTCTCTCTGTCGCTCTCTCTCTCTCTCTCTCTCTCTCTCTCTCTCTCTCTCTCTCTCTCTCTCTCTCTCTCTCTCTCTCTCTCTCTCTCTCTCTCTGTCTGTCTGTCTGTCTGTCTGTCTGTCTGTCTCTCCTCTCTCTCTCTCTCTCTCTCTCTCTCTCTCTCTCTCTCTCTCTCTCTCTCTCTCTCTCTCTCTCTCTCTCTCTCTCTCTCTCTCTCTCTCTCTCTCTGCTATCTGTTTCCTCCCTCCCTTCTCTTCACCTCTCTCGCTCTCGCTCATGGGAGGCTTGAAAACTCGCCAGGCCACCTCTTGTTCTGGAGGAATGTATCGGGGAATCCAGCTGGCTGCCGCTGTGGCCGCAGCCGCCTTGCGCTGCCGCCCGGGCCCGGAGGCCGGGCCTCTGCTCTGGGGCCTCCGGGCAGCATCGGAGCCTGGGAGAGCCGGAGCTGCCGGAGCTGGGGCTGCTGCATACTAACTGCATAGTACGAGTGCTCGTGCTCACTCCCTCTCCGACGACCAGACGGACTCAAGCTCAAGGATACACAAACATACAGATCGCCCTGACGGTCAGGACCGATACTACTCTCCACTCGCTCCTTCGTCTTCCTTTTCTGTAACGGTGACGAAAGCACATCCCTACCTCTCCCCTCCTCCCTCTTTCTCTCCAGAAATCCCCCCTCCCCTCCTGGACCTCTCTCGAGGCCTGGAGGTGTGCTCGATCCCCGCATCGGCCTACCTGAGCAGCACCTCTCCAAACTGATCCCCCCCCCTCCCCCCTCTTTATGCCCCCTTTACCCTCTTCAGCCCCCCCCCCCCCCCAACAATAAACGAATTCCGTCGGTCCGGTCGGGACGCGAGGCGTAAGGCTCCCGGTTTAAATCAAATTTCCCCGCGCGGCCCTGCGGCCAGGGCTGCCAGCCCAGGCTGCGTATGAAATAGTAACCACAACCACCGCCAGGCTGCCGGGACGGACGGAGGCGTATGAGCCATCGGCGTCGCGAGTCAGTAAGTCCTTATTTTGCACACTCTCCTCAGGGCACATGTCATTGCCAAATGAATGGCGAGCAGCGCACGCGCACGGAGTAAAAATATTAGTTGTCGCAGCTAATATTTCAGTTGATTTGCAGACACTTGATTTGGGAACGGACCCTTATTTTCAACGCGTGACAACAGGACAGTCAGCAGGGAGGCCGGGCCCGGCAGGGCCCAGGGCCCATTGTGGGTGGAATGCCAGGACGCACTGGGACAGGACGGGGTGGGCAGGTGGGGGGTGTGGCACGAGGGGCCGTGCCGTGAGTGTAGCCGGACGACACCTATCGCCTGTCCCTGTCGCTGCGAGTGCTTTCGTGTGGGCCTCGGCTCGGCGTCTGCTTCGCAAGCTTCTGTCTGTGTCCTCCGTAGCGTACGTGTTCGGAGGCTCCGCTCGGCTGGGGGGCGTTGAGTCGAGTCAAGAGACCTGAACGCACTCCATCGAAAACCGCAACCCAGTAAGACCGTCGCTGTCGTCGGCCCCCGACGTCTTGATCTTGACGACATGACTCAGTCCACATGGTCCACACGGCCGCGGCCCGCGGGGTCCTGTCCTGCTCTGGGAGGAGCTCGGCCTGACCATCCCCATCCCAGCCCTCCGCCGAGACTCTGTCGGGCGCTAGAGTGCGCAGCGGCCGGGAGTGCCTTCCTATCAACCATGCGGAGGCTGTGTTACGTAGGTTGTGGATGACTCCGTCGACGTCCAGGACGTCACTCAGGTAGGACACGTGCGCGCCTTCCCGCCTTCCCGCCCGCGACCCGCCGTGCTGCGTCATGACCATGTTGTGGTGCACCAGCAGCACTAAGCAGCACAGCATCTCCCCCCCCCCCCCCCACAAAAAGGCACAGAGAGAGAGAGAGAGAGAGAGAGAGAGAGAGAGAGAGGGGGGGGGGGTTGTTGGCCTCTGTCAACGTGTGTTACCTGCCCTGCCGCTTGTTGCACGGCGTTTCCTAGAAAAAGAACCCCAGACTGCTGCTTTCTTCCCCCACTCTCACTCCCCCGCACTCCCCCGCGCCGCCACCAAAATGGTTTCCCTTTCTGTCATGTGCACCTTTGATATTGTTGTTGCTACTGCCGCTGCTGCTGCTGCTGCTGCTGCACTTGCAGCAGCTTACAGTATGTTTGACGTCTCGTCTCCTCGCGCTGTCGTCAGCCTGGCTGTGCTGTGCAGTCCGGTGCAGCAGGCGCCGTGCAGTCCGGCTGAGACAGCCGGGGGGGGGGGGGGGGGGGTACCGGACCGTTCAGAAAGCACGTGGCGGGGTCAATGAAACGATCTGATTTCGATTAGTAGCCTCGGAGAAGTGCATCAGGAGCCACCTGTGTGGGAATCGAACCCACGCACGGGCTGGACTCCTGCCCGCACCAAATGACAGTTCCCTGCCCAGCACAGGCGGGGTAACAAGAGTCCGGTATTGTCACGTGGTTCGTCGACGTTCCCGAAGACAGTTTTGGCGGCGCGTGCCAAAGGTCTGTCTGACCGAGAGGCCTGAGGTACCGAGAGACCACATATGCAAACGGACCCGAACCGTCAGGACTAGAGGAAAAACGGCTGTCCGTCGCGTTGGGAATCATCCATTACACGTTCACGGTTTTGTTTGCAAGCGCGAACTTAGTTGGGCTTAGCCGGTCTGAGCCGACATCGGCAATAGCCAGGCAGCGTTGGTTACCTGAGCCAGGCGCGTACGTAGGATTTCGGTTTGGGGGGGGGGGGTCACGTCGCGCTTTTTGCCTACTGACAGGCTGAATGCCGTGTGGGCTGCCTACCTTCCGGGCGGCGCCCTTCGGGCGCCGAGGGATTTTTTTCTAGGGAGGTGGGGGGGGGGGGCGGAGTCACGACCCCTTGACCCCCACCTCCCCTAAATACGCGCCTGGCAATAGCGCCTTGCTGGATAGGCAACCACGTCTTTGACATGCACTCGTGTCATGCGGGCTGACCTATCCTGACGCTCGCAGGCGCTCGGACTAACTGGACGGCCCCTTGTCGGTCTCGCTCCCGCTCCCGCCGCCGCTCGACGACGTCGTGTTTGCTGCACGTGTGTGTGTGTGTGTGTGTGTGAGAGAGAGAGAGTGTGTGTGTTCCTCTGTGAAGAAAGCACCGCGTAGAGCAGATGGAGAGGTGCCGATACTGTTGTTATTGTCCGCTCATGCTCGACCAGATCCCTTTCCGATGGTATTGCTTCCCGGAATGCTTTTGCACAGCGTTCGATTTGATTCCTTCGCTGCTGCACTACTGCACGTGTGCAAATACTCCATGCGGGCGGTGCCCTGTGAGGCTCAGGGGCTCAACGCAAGGCTCAACGAGATGGTGACGGTACAGCCGATACCGAACCGGGAGCAGATGCGGGATTGCGACCCTTCATAAGCGCATGTACAATGCATGATAGCTTTTCCCTGAAAAAGCTTGAATTTCGCGGCGGGAATGCCAACCGGCGGCTGGTGCGGACGGGTGGCGCCATCTAGCAGAGACCTAGTGAACGAGCTGCGGAACCGCACTGCAGACGGCGACGGCACGCATCCACAAGGCACCGCGTCGCCCATCCCACTTTTCCCGTGCGCGCTGCTGTTTGATATTTTGTGCGCAATGAATCAAGCCCCAGTGTCTTGCATACCCAACTCCAAGATGTCGAAGGCGAAGAAGGTCCTGGACGAGGCTCGTTCCACGGGGAATCCGGAGCTGGATCTCATGGAAAAGGCGATCTCGTCGTTTGAAGAAATGCCAGGGCTCTGTAAGTATTCTGGGAACGGAACGGAAGCGGGGGCTGAGAGCTATGCCCAAATTTGGCAAGTGGAGGTCTGCTGTCTGTTCGTTTGCAGGGGGAGGTCTGAGAGCTGTCAAAGCCCAAAGCTGTCGTGGGCGAGACACCTGTTTGTACAACATGATAATTGTTGTGTAGTTCAAACCTAGAAATGACAGCTCACTTTTGCTATTTGCGATGGTTATAATAAATGGACAACCACCCCATCCATTCATTCACAAATACAATTTAAGTACCTCATAACCTTGTTCCTGAATGAATCAACTCGTTGATTTGTGGTGGTTTGAACTTAACATTGAAATTCGACTGAGATGTTCAATTGTCTGCTGGTTATGTAAGTGTTGTCAAAACAAAATATTTTTATCTCTTTCAGTGAACATGGCAAATATCACAAGATTGACCCTGAGTCACAATAAAATTGTTGGTAAGTATGTCTATGCTATATGGAAGAAATAAATGGTTCCCCGGATTAATTGCAGTAAATATTTTGTTAGACATTCCTCCGGGCTTGGCAAATCTTGTTAATCTGGAAATTTTGACCCTCTTCAACAACTATATTGAGGAATTGCCTGTCTCTCTATCTTCAATGCCCAAGCTGCGCATCTTGAACTTGGGGTAAGATGATTTTGAAATGGTAATTTTGTATTTATGAAACTATTTTACAATATCTTCATTCTGCAGAATGAATCGCCTGAATGCTCTGCCACGAGGATTTGGAGCATTCCCAGTCCTAGAAGTGCTTGATTTAACATATAATAATCTGAATGAAGAAAGTTTTCCTGCCAATTTCTTCATTCTTGGTAATTGATTGTGATTTAAATTCAATTTACTCTTCCTCTGATTGTAATACTTATTTTCAAAATATTGCTTTCTTACAGAAACATTACGAGCACTATACTTAGGTGATAATGATTTTGAGTTTATACCCCCAGAAGTTGGACAACTGAAAAACCTTCAAATTGTAAGAAGTTGTTTTCTCATTTGTCTGAATTTTGCATGTTGAAAATTTAAAAAAAATTCAATTAATAATTATTTGCAGTTGGTGCTTCGGGACAATGACTTAATTGAGCTACCAAAAGAAATTGGAGATTTGGCACGTCTGCGAGAGCTGCACATTCAAGGCAATCGTCTCACAGTTCTTCCTCCAGAGATTGGTATGTTTATTGTGTTTCTTGTTGATTGAATATTTGAACCCAAAAAAAATGCAATGCTGGATTTGAATTTCAGGCCAGTTGGATCTGGTTGGTAACAAATCAGTGTTGAAGATGGATTACAATCCATGGGTGGCTCCAATAGCTGATCAGCTTCAGGTTGGAATATCTCATGTCATGGATTACATCAGATCAGAAACTTACCGATAGTGAGTGCCCTTCCTTGATATTCTGTGCAACGTGTTTCACTTTTACCAGCTGGAACTTTTTCTCTCTTTGTGTAAGTTATTGTGATGATAATAATTATTATTATTTTCAGCTTATTCAGTCGTCACATATCTGTTAGAGGGCCTGCTCCCCCTAAATATATTGACAAGACAAACAAGCTGTCCAGGAATCGAAGAAACCTTTAATACTTCGACAAAGTTGTTAACAATCCTAATATGTATTAACAAAACTACAGGAGGTGTACAATCATGAGGAATGGTTTAATTGTGAGTGTTGAGTGAAAAGGAGACTTGAAGGACAATTATCTGTTAAATGATATTGGTGTGCTCTCCTTTGCGGAATTGAGCAGTAACAATTTTATCTCCCTCAGGTTTGGTCTTTCCAGTGGTGTTGTATTCACTGCCTTGTTCCTAGGATTAAGTTAGATCATTCTTGAACTTAATTTTTCTTAATATTTGTTCTCTTTTTTATGAAGTAGAAATCAGCTAATATTTAGCTTTAAGCAACTTCACTGTTGACTCAAACTGAGAATCATGTGTTAACATTTAAGTTACTGCCATTTATAGTTTTTAATGTTTTGTGTTTTTTTAATTTATGTTTGCTTTGATTACCTTGTTCTATTCTTAAAAATCAAATGACAATGTTACCAGCTCTACAAAGCCGAACTGTTATTTTGAAACGGAATAGATGTTAAAGTTGTGTTGGACCAAGTTTTTTAAATGGTTGTTTTGGTATTCCTGATAAAGCTGACCATGATTTATGTAACCCAACTCGCGTTTAGAGACTAATATTAAGACTGCTGTGTTGTCTGTTAACTTTATGTTCTGTTAATGGTGCTATTAGAAAATTAAACATTAGCTTTAAAAAATAAAGTACTTTATTTTCTAAATGGCTACACATTATTATACATCCATAGCCAATTCAAAACAAACAGGGCAGAAACAATATAATTCTTTTGTTAATCATGAACTAACAAGACATTACCTGCCCGTCAAAATAAAATAAACAAAACAATGGTTGTAAAACCATAAAACAACTGTCTGTTCTAATAGTAAAAATCAAATGTAACTATACCAAGAACAATTACAATTTTACAAAGGATGCTTAGTGAGATCATACAAAAAGACTTGGCTCTTCGTATCTTCTGTATTTGCATTTTGCTGATACTGTTATGTAAATAAGAAAGGAAAATGAGCGCAATCAGGAAAGGGCAACAGCAGAAAAAAGGGCAACTAAATGGAAACTCACATGTCTAGTAATACCAACTAGTGCATCAGAATGGCAGTAGAATTCTGGAGTCAATGATATGGCAATAGTCTGAAAATTGTCTTTCTGGCTACAAATATAGTGCGCAACTTTTGCAATGTTGTTCTTATCCAAAGCAGCATCCATTTCATCTAGAAAAAGAAAAGGTGCAGCCCGAAACCTGTGTATAAGGTAAAGGATTACTACACATTTTTTTTTTTGTTTCAAAAAATGTGAGGTCCAGTACATACTTATGCAAAGCTATGAGTAACGCAAGTGAAGCAATGGTTTTCTCTCCACCAGACAAGCTGTGCATAGGTTTGCATGCCTTTCCAGGTGCAACACAGGCAAAGTTGATTCCACTTAAATATGGTTCCTCAGGATCATCAGCCGTCAACAAAGCCATGGCGGATGGAGACTGTGTTATTTGCTGTTGTACATATTGAAATATGTTAAATATCTAAACATGAGCTGAGCTATACAAACCACTGGACAAACAGTACATGGAAGACCTTACTTTATAGACAATGTCAATTTCATTTGACACGAAATCAAAGCACTCCATGAAACGATCAAAGCGTTGTCGTTTCACTTTCTCAAACCTCTCCTTTGCCTTTCTTGCTTGCTCACGAATATTGCTGAATTCAACATTACTTTTTTGGAGTCTATCAGTTGTTTCCTCCAGCTCTTCCTCCACCTGAATGCATCAAAATAAATACATTTTCGGTTTACACATCACAAGAAAAATCATAGGGACTTAAACAATTCTTGAAAATTGCTTACTCCATGGCGAGGGGCTTGACAAGAGTTTAATGTGTGCTTGAGTTGGGCAATTTTTTGTGTCACAGCCACAGTAATGTTCTGGACATCTGAGGCAGCTCTTATGCATCTTAGGTTTTCATCAAGTTCATCATAGTCAACTACTATGCTAGAAGTTCTAGAGCAAAATAGACTACATTAGACTCTTAACAATACAATTATGACAGTGCCACAAAAAAGGTGCGGAGCCCGGTAGCTCCGAGGGTTAGGTGTTTATAGGAGTTACTCAAGACATGATTTAGTGCCTCACGTTGCATGAGAATTATTTGAAGAAGTAGTACTATCAGTAGTACTATCAGTAGAGGCCTCTGCCCCTCCGCTAACAAGTGTCTCCAGGTTTCCTTCAAGAATGGGTATGGGGATATCTTCAACCTTAGGACACAAAAACACAAAGGTGGTCTAAAAATGAGTCCTAGAGTTTGGGTAACAAAACAAAATCCATAATACTTGACAGCAACATACAGCACACTGAATTAGAAGTGATTTACGTGTCCGCAGGAGATTTTCATGTTGGTTTTCTAACTTAATAAGTTTCTTCCGAGCTGCGTCAACAGGTTCACTAGCCTGCTTGACTTCCATCTGAACCTAAAATTGAACTCCACAAGCATTAAAATTCAGAAAACAAAGCATTTGCAGCATGAACAGTTGTTCATTTAAACACCTACTTTCTTAACATTTTTCTCTAATGTATCCACTTCATGTCTCTTCACAGAAACCACTTCTAAATGCTGTTCCAAGTGGCGTGTAGCTCTTTCAATTTTTTTCACAAGCTTTTTTTCATTATGTTTTGAAGCATCCAAAACTTGTTCGCGCTGTTTTACTTCACCACTCCATCTCAAAACATTGCCTACAATTACAACATCATATATCATGGAAAATGAAGTTTGAAAACGATTGAGCATGTGAGCGTTAAACTGACATACTTTCAGTGTCAAGAGTCCTCTCATAATCAAGCTGGTTCACAATTCGATTCATGGAGTCCTCAAACTCCATGCGTTTCTTTGCACGTTCTTCATAAGCCCTTAAGCAGAAGTAAACACCAATAATTTTCTATCAGTTGTCCAAAGTGAATTAAAACCACAGAAGACGCTACAAACCTCAAACCTGATTCCTCATAGGCTCTTATATTGGGAACACCAATTCTGGTACAAAATTCAGCAAACACTTCATCTTCAATAAAGAGTAATTTGTTCTCTAAGGTTTTTAACTGACAACCTCTTTCATTAATTTTCTTTTCAATAGCACATAGTTTGGGCTGCAGTGATAAGATTGTGTGAAGGACACAAACAAGAATTTAATTACAACAAAAAAAGGAAGTAACAAAAATACCTCAAGGTTTTGAAGCTTAGTTTGTAGACTTCCTATTTCCTCTGTAAGCTGGTTGATTTTTTCACCCTAAATAAATTGGTGAGAATTAATATGTTCTCCAAATAGTAAAAGGATGGTATACTTTAATTTTAAGCCATTGATATTTCTTTTTCAGGCAAAGTAACTCACCGATTTCTTGAGGTCTTCTTCCATTGGTAGGATTCTAGAAGTATAGCCACTTATTTGACATTTAGTTGTATTGAAATCTGATTGTACACGCAATTTCTTGTTGATATCCTTTAGATCTTTAAACAACTGTTCCTAAAAATGTAAACAAAGGTATATAAAATGGTACTTCCAAAATGCTGAATCACTGGCTCTGTCAGCAAAAAAGTTTTCACCTTTCGTTCTTTCAGCTCATCCACCAGTTTCTCATCCCAACGTCTAGCTTTTCTGGCTAGATCTGCACTCCCCCCAGATATAAGACCACTTTTCTGAAAGTAAGTGCCATCTAAAGCAACAACCTAGTAAAGAATTAGAAACAATCCATTCACGACAGGAGTACAACCTTTTTACAATAACTTATCATAATACTTTAACATACATCCAGTTTAAGGGGGGCAGAATAGTGAAGGTCTAGATTATAAGCAACTTCCCGAGCAGCATCTGCTGTTTCACAAACCAGAACACTTTTAGTTGCAAACAAAACAGCTCGTTTAATTTGTGGAGGTTGGAATTCTACAACATCATAGAGCAAATGGCATTTATGAGATGGTCTTTTCTGGCGTAGGTGGTCTTTCAATGGTTTGACCTGAAAAATAATAAAAGACGGAGAAATAGAAACTTTTAAAAAGAAATGAAAAAGTGAGAGATAAAATAACCAACCTCAATGAAATCTAAGGGCAAAAATGTTTCAGGTTCCATCATTTGACCTTTGAGATAGTGAATGCAGGACTGTGCAGTCTCCTTTTTATCCACAACAATAGCATCTACATATTTACCCATCACTTTAGTAATTGCTATTGAATACTTCTGATTAACTGGCTTACACAAATTAATCAACCTATCAAACTGCAATAGCCCACATAAAAATTATGAATGATATTTTTTGTATTGATTGTGAATAGAATCAAGTAAATAGAATATTACCACTCCAGGAAAGTGCACTTTTAAGTTCTCAACTACTTGATGTTTCTTCTTCCTTCGATTCTCCTCAAATTCGTCCACATGAGCATTACCAAGCTGACTAAGAACATCATCCAGCTCATTCTGCATGCTGTCCATTTGCTCTTTTAATACAGCACAGTCTGTTGAAAGGCACTCTTGCTGAACTTTCAGTTGCTCTTGTTCCTTCTTGTTGTCACTGAAAAAATGGCCAAGATGTTCAAACACAAACGCCGTAATAAAATCTGCTTTAGTCAGCAGTTCTGTAAAAACTACCAAGAAATTTACTTGATTCGTTCTGAGAGCTTCTCACAGCGCTTTCTTCCTTCTTCAACCTCTTGTGTCTTTTGTCTGATTACTGACTCAACTTCAGAAAATTTCCTCTTTTCCATATCAAGCGTTTCCTGATCTGACTTTTGCTCCCGTGAAAGAGATACAAGCTTCTGTTGATACTTTGCTGAGCGGCTTGCAACTTCACTCTTCTTCTCATTGTAGTCATCAACCTGAAAAAATCATCCATTTAATTAGGAACTGAGGTTAGCAATGATTATATTTAGACCATGTTATTCCTATATGATTGTAAGATTTGTACTTGTGATTGTTCTAGTTCTACATCAATCCCTTGACTTAAACTTTCTTCAGCAGCCTTGGTTTCAACTTCTCTTTTTTCTTCTTCCAGCCTTGTAAGCTCTTGATTTAATATTGCCATGTTCTCTAGATGTTTCTTATGCGCTTCCTTGGCCTGCTCCAGAGATTTGCAGGCTGTTTTTAGCTTTTTGTCCAAATGAGAACTTTCTTCTTTGACTTTGATCAAGGGTGCACGCAATTGCTTAACTTCTTCCTCCTGGAAAGGAACAATACAAGGAAAAGAATGCAAGTGGAAAACTCAGTACCTCTTGATAAAATCTCATGATCCTAGTTCATATATAAATTAAATGGTCATACTGTCAACTATAATTTCAGTCAATGTTAGCTATAAAGCCTAGTTCACAAAATACGAAAAATGCAAAGGAAAGAGCAGACTTACAAATCCATGGGACTCTTTTTCAAGCTTATCTAGTTCACGGCGGGCCACACCTGAGGCTTTCTTGGCTTGCTTCAACTTTTCCTCTACCTTCTCTTTGATTTTCTCAGCATCTCTCAAAGTTGACTTCTGGTCTATAATGCTTTTGTCTACCTCTTCAATATCCCTCTCATTATGAAATAGTTTGAATAGTTGGAGTTCAACATTTTTGTTAGCCTGAAAGCCCCCAAAGAAATAGTTAAGAGAAACATGAATGACAATGGTTTGTTGAGATATATTAGGTGCCTGAAACTGACTATTTCATTTCTTAGCTGTTCATGTTTCACAGCTTCATGTTTCTCTTGCCTAGCTGCATTGTATTGAACCCTAACAGTTCGTTTTTTAAGGTAAGTGTCCTGGGTCTTGTCTACAGATTCATTCACTTTCTTTCGCAGATCTTCATATTCTCTCATAAATTCTTTCGACCTAGTTAGAACATTTCATGACCCATCACAGTATTTCATTAAGATAATTATTCTACATTACTTACAAATGACAGCAGGGATATGCCTACCCACTACTCTCCTCAAACATTGCAGCTCTCTCTTTTCCACCCATCATAGCGATGTCTTCTATTTTCCCCTGGTACACAAAAATATTCTTGGCTTTAATGTTGATACCCATTCTTTCCAATTGTTGAAAGTAAACATCACATGATACAGGCTATGAACAAGAGAAGAGAAACACAAATAGCGTTTAATTATATCAGCTAAGTAAGACAATTTGTGTGATATCCTAAAACTGTTACCTCATTATTCCAAGAATAATGCTGTGACGATCTATTAGAAACAGCACGTTCAAAGCTACAGGACGTCCCATCCCTGTACTGAAATACTACTCTAACAGACGCTCTGTAAAATTAAAAAGTTGTAAGAAACAGACAAGATGGGGTATACGGTCGACAGAAAATGAAACAAAACCAAAATGCTCACTTCCTAGACACTGGTCTTCCAACATTTGCACCATGGATTAAATCACTAGCGTTCTTCACACGCAAAGTGGAAATTTTCTCCCCGAAAGCAAAGGATATAGCATCAAGTAAATTGGACTTTCCTGAAAATATTTAGCAAATATAAGGATCGGTCTATTGGGAGCCTCAAAGCAAAGTTCGAAAGGAGATGCCAGTGCCCACTAAGTGCCTCACCTGTCCCATTCGGTCCGATCACGCCAACGAAATCTTTCAGTGGTCCAATTTCTACTTTTCCTTCGTACGTTTTGAAGTTTTGGAGTACGACTTTGTGCAATACGAACTTCATTGTGTCAAGTGAGCGATATAAGGTCCATCAGAGACGAGGGAGTAACAGAATGCCAATGGTAACCGCTTTTGTCAACGTGTGAACAGGCGTCAGAAATCACAAGGAGAGTCAAATTGGTCAAATTTTCAAATCGACTGAAATGGCGGCATTGCGGGCTGGTCAACATTTGCAACAAGAATACAGCTCAAGTAAAACAAATCAAGTGACATATGTGGAGAACTGAGTGCTGTTGAAATACACGATCACAATTTCAGAAAATTATCTTTAGCCTGGATTGATCATGTTTCTCACCCAATGTAGCGAAATTGATGTCGATGATACGACCAGGTTGGTGTAAGAAACAGTGCGGCTGGCCCTTTGCTAACGTAAACACCATCTCAATTCCGATGAAAGTCAGGCTGGCCAGGAAAAAAGCAGTGAGTGCACTTGCGCTGGTAACCGCCCATTAGTTTCTAGAGTTAGGAGGGAAAAACGCATTAATACGAACTGCCAATGTGAGAAACCCACACAGGTATGCTACCGCTGGAATCTTGTTGTGAAAATAAAATCACAGGAATTCAATATTTTAAAAGAAAACTCCAGTTGCATGTATGTAGCAAGAGAAAGAAATTTATTGACACATAATACCAATTTCGAATCTAGATTACAGTTTTCATTCATAATCAAAGAACAGGTATATAAAGTAAACATGATAAAGATAGCTCTACACAACATCCTTATGGACCAATACAGAACACATTATTAAAAACCTCAAAATTTTAGCTTACATTATAAGTACAAAAGTCAATTGCCAAAAGGCATAAAATACAAGACAATCTTAAAAACAAATCAGAAATAGCAAACTTTAACAACTCAGGGTAACATAATGCCACAAAATAAAATGAGTCTCATATTATAGCATGAATACCACTAAAGTAAAATTACATGAAACTATTGCAACACCCCTAAATACTTAACAGACTGGTATAAAAAAATTAATTTGTGCACCAGACACATTAGGAGGCAATTTCAATTTCATATACCAAGAAAATGATTACAGGCCCATCAGCTGAGATAACTTTGCCACTAGGTTGACTTCTGCTTTGAAGACCGGCGAGTGTTCATCTTGAGCCCACCAGCATTTGCCGGGGGCTCAGCGCTTTGTCAGCGCTCACTCTCATCTATGTGTGCCTTGAACTCAGTCAGATCGAGAGTGAGAACTTTACTGACAAGACATTCACCAGCCTAAACAGAGAAGAGGAAAGAAAAGGTTATTAGTTTTTTTACACACTAAAATAAAGATTACAAATTTTAGAAATGAACTTTTGCTTACATCTGGGCAAATACCAATAAGTGCATCAGCATGACTGTAGAATTCTTCCTTCAGAGAGATCACAATGGTTTGCAGTGAAGATGTTTTCTCACGAATATAGCTGGCAACCTTCCCAATGTTAGTATTGTCCAAAGCAGCATCAATCTCATCTAATACGAAGAATGGTGATGGTTGATAGCTGGAAAATGAGAAACATCACAGTAGGGTGCACGAGACAATGGGAAGACAATAATAATTGATTGCCATCAACTGATGCATATACCTGTGAATAGCAAAAAGGAGAGCAAGAGCAGCCACTGTCTTTTCACCACCAGACAAATTGCTCATGGGCTGGAAGCGCTTTCCAGGAGCAACACAGTTGTAATTTATACCATCCAAATAAGGTTCTTCTGGATTTTCAGGACCAAGGAAGGCTTGAGCAGACTGATTTTTGGCCAGAGACTGGAATAGAAAAAAAGAACAATGAGTTAAAAAGTATACTGATCACAATTAGATTTCTTGCAGGAAAAAATAAGTGATGCTTTACTAAAAAATAAAGTTAAGCACACCTTGTAAATTCCATCAATTTCATTGGATACATGTTCAAAACAGTCCATGAACCGATCATGCCGATCTTTCTTAACTTTCTCAAAGCTTTGTTTTGTCTTCTTCGCCTTCTTACGAGCTGTATCAAATTCCTCATTTGTTTCTTGGAGCTTTTCACGTGCTAAATCTAACTTTTGCATTGCCTGGATAAATGAATAATCATAAATTAACACACATATAAGCCACAAAAGCAGAAAACATACGCACAGATATTTGTAATTAAAGAAATAAATAAATTCAGTAAAAACACTTACTTTCATGTTTGGAGCTTGGATTCTCTGAATGGTGTCCATTAAACTGTTTATAGCCCTCTGTAATTTGTCTCCACGTTTTTTAATCTCATCAGCTTCATCTAAATCTTTGAGATCATCATTCAGTTGTCGATAATCTAACTGAATTCTGTAAAATTTAGAGAATTAGTTAAAACGATAAGCAATATATATGTGGGTGTCCTCACTGTGATAATCATGCTCCATGACTTACCTGCTCTCTCTGTCATACATTTGCTGAGTGGTATTCATTGAACTAGCTGCACTACTCGTATCTTCAAAAGTGTCACCACCCTCTGCAGCAATGTCTTCCATATTTCCTCTCAACATAGGTATAACAATGTCTTCCATCTAAATATTCAAAATACACAGTTTAGATAAGTATACATATTCTGGGCAATTTTTTGTTGTTGTATGATAATAATAATAAAATACAAACCTTGCACTGTTTAAGGATAGAATGGCGGTCAGCTTTGCGTTGTTCTACTTTTGACTCCAGACTAGAAGCTTGTTTTTGAGATGCCTGAATATCTTTGGCAATAGCTGACACTTCTTTTCTCGCCTGAAATAAAGTAAACTTTTATGAAAGCGCTGTTTCAGACAATTACTCAAATGACTGTACACCCAAACTGACCTTCCCTATCTGCTCATCCATGGCATCAACATCACTCTTCTTGTTTAAACGATCGGCTTTTAGCTTATCCAACTCTCTCATGTCTTTGTCAATTTCTTGAAGCTGCTTTTGCTCAGCTTGTTTGGCAGACTCTAATGCATCTTCATCATCTTGGACCGCTCTTTCCCAACGAAGGACATTGTCTATAAGATTTATAATAAAATGATAAGTATAAAACATTTTACTGGAAAATCTTTGAGCACAAAGTTCACACTGTTCACTGAACCTTTGGTGTCACGTGTTTTTTCAAAATCCAGCTGATTTTGAATACGGTTTTTCTGGTCCTCAAATTCCATCCTTCTTTTAGCCCGTTCCTGTTGGGTTCTGTAAACACACGATAGCAAGAGCACGTCCTCAACTAAAATTTTTGTCAGACACAGAACCCCTAACAAATCTACAACAAATGCATACCTCAATTCACGCTCCTCGTACTGTCTTATATTTGCCACACCAATGGAAGTGCAAAAATCAGCAAAAACATCATCTTCCACCGAGTTCAGCTTTTCTTTTAGCTGGTCTAATTTTCTATCTCGCACCTCCATGGAATGTTCAATTTCATCGATTCTTGGCTACAACAATAATTTAGAGCGATAAGCGGAAATGTAAATTTGAAGACAAAAACTATTCAAATTTCTATGGACAAGGACTTACTCCATACTCCTCAAGTTGTGTTTTCAAATTTTGAAGCTCACGATCAAGATCATCAATTTGCTTCAGCTGTAATACACATATATAAATAGATCAAATGTAAAATGCTTTGCAACATGTGTATAAGTGTTTGCAATGTCACCGTACCGTTTTCTCTCGATCACCCTTCGAAAATTTGAGTCTAGTCTCTAACCCCTTAATTTGCGAGTCAATTGTATTCAACTCTGATTCCTGACGTGATTTCTTCATGGACTCCCGTAGTTTTTCCGTAAGTTCTTCCTATAAAACATATGTGTACAAAAATAAGGATAAGAGCCAGTGCGTTTGCATTACCACATTGCCATTTAGTAAGAACTATGAGAATCTACCTTCCGTGACTTCAGCTGAGACATTTGCTTTTCATCCCATCTTTTTGCCTTTCTGGCCAGGTCAAGAGAACCTCCTGAGATAATTCCAGATTTTTGGTAGAAAGTACCATCAAGGGCTACAGCCTGTAACAAAAATTTAGAGAAAACATAAATTAGTTTTTTTTAAAAAAACACACGAAATGTTACAGATTAATGGAAGACCAATGGACTATATGAATAAGACTTTAAAAAAACCCACGTCATATCGGTGATGGGGTTCAATCTCATAAGCCACTTTCATGGCATCTTCTGGCGTGTCACACACAAGAGCATTGTTAGTGGCAAACAAGACGGCTCTCTTGATTTCTAAAGGTTGGTATTGCAAAACATCAAACAACAGACGGACATTTTTGGGTTCCTTGATGTTTCGTAAACGCTCTTTTAAAGGTTTCGCCTGAAAAAGAGAAAGGATTGGTTGAAGATATTGAGCAAACAGATAGAAGAAAACCAGTTTGAGTTGAATTTTGGAAAATATACCTGAATGTAATCAAGGGGCAAGAATGTCTCAGGCTCTAACATCTGTTCTTTCAAATACTGAATACATTGCCTTGCTGTCTTCTCTGTGTCCACAACAATTGCCTCCATGTACTTGCCAAGAACTTTAGTGATAGCCATGTTAAACTTTTTGTGAATTGGTTCACACATATTGATCATGCGGTCAAACTGCAGAATACAGAATGTACATGGTTTGAACTTCAATAATAAGAATTCTCTTGGCCAAAGTTGATTTGTTAACAAGAATATTTACCACTCCAGGAAACAGGCGTTTGAAATTCTCCACAATTTCCTGTTTCTTTTTCCTTCGACCCTCTTCATGTTTGTCAACGCGAGCATCTCCTAACTGCTCAGTAATATTTTCCAGTTCCTTCTGTATTGAGGTAACCTGTTCTTTGCTTGATCCAACGTCAGATGTCAATGCTGTCCGCAAAGACTGTTGCTCTTCTAGAGCCTTCTCACTCACACTGGGGGATTAAAGTTAAAAACGTATTAGAAGGCTTATACTAAGTACTGCAGTCAAATTTTTGCAAACATCATATTACCGGATGTGCTCAGAGAGTTTTTGACTTCTCTTCAAGGCTTCATCCTTTTCATGGCCCTTTTGTCTCATTTTGTTCTCAATTTCAGATCGCTTACGGCCTTCATTATCAAGACGGTCTTGGTCAGATTTCTGCTCTCGATTTACAGAATCAAGCTGTTGCAGGTACATAGCTGAACGTTTTCCTGCCTCTTCTTTCAATCTGTTATATTCTTTCACCTGTCAAAACATGACGAATTGTGTAAAGTATACTTCAGAGACAATAGTTATCAAATACAGCACTATGTTAAGAAGAGCCAAACCTGATTTTCTTCTAATGTTACATCACGACCCTGACTTTGACTTTCTCCAGCTACTTGCTCTTCGTATTCAAGGCGTTTGGCTTCAACTGCCTCCAATTCACGCTGCAAAACCCTAATGTCTTCTTCGTGAGCATCATGAGCTTTCTGAGCCTGGGATAGTGACTTATGAGCACTTTCAAGCTTCTTTTTCACATGAGCTACTCGTTCTTTAGCTTTGATGAAGGTAGGCCTCTTACGATTGATTTCAACTTCCTATCAGCACACAGTAAAGAGAGATATTATCAATAAGGCTTCAATGAACAATTTAGTACTAAAATTAAAGTAAACCGTAATGTAAAATGTGAACTCACATGTTCTCGAATTTCTTGTTCAATTTTTGCTAATTCACGAGATGCTTTACCGCTCTCTTTCTTTTTTTCCTTCAATAATTCTTCTGCTTTTTCTTTCTTCTTTTCAACTTTGGCAATTTCTGCCTGTTTAAGGCGAAATTCATCTTCCAGTCTTTCAATATCTTTTTGATTGTGGTAAAGCCGAAAAAGTTGATGCTCAATTTGTTTGTCACCCTGTCAGAATTCAACAAAAAAAAGAATTGGATAAAAACAGGACATTGAAGAGTAATTGAAATACATTAAGGCAACAGAAATCTTGAGGCAGAAAACAGGCTTCGCAAACACACCAAGTCATCTTTAAGGCGTTGGTACTTTTCGGCTTCTTCTTTTTCAAGTTTTGCTTCCTTTCTCTCAGCAGCAATGCCTTTCTTCTTTTGATAAGTAAACTGAGTTTCTTCTTCTGCTTTTAACATCTCTGCCTTCAGTTTCTCATACTCATCCTTTAAATTTCCAGACCTGTGCAAAAAATCATTAATCAGAGCAAAACTTAGCTTTTGAAACCAAACAATATTACAGACCTCCTTCTTAGAAACAATGCTACTAGCGACACATACCCACTGATTTCTTCAAACAAAATTGTCCTCTCTTTTGGGTTTTTCATTGCAATTGATTCAACAGCTCCTTGGAACACTAGGAAATTCTTTGCTTTAGCGTTAATACCCAGTTTTTCTAGCTCTTGTAAATACACATTATTGGAAACAGGCTGAAAAATAAGATCAAGGAAATCAACAAGAGGTGTCTTTGGGGAAAAAAAATTAAAAAATAATAGTACTTTGAAATCACAGGTAAAGATAAAAGTTAGAGGAAGAGAAGGCAACTAAGAAACATACTTCACGGTTTACACGATGTTCAGATGATGAACCCTGAACTGTTCTGGTGAAATGTCTCTGAGACCCATCTTCCATTTGAAACACAGCAGTAACAGAGGCCCTGGAGAAAACAATAAATTAAAGCATTAGCCATATTAGACAGGAAAAAAGACAAACAAGACCGTAAAATGAGAATAATTAGAGACATACCTGCTTGAAACTGGATTGCCAACAGATGCTCCATGAATGAGATCACTCAAACGTTTAACTCTCAGACTAGATGTTTTCTCCCCCATGACAAACGAAATGGCGTCCATGAAATTAGATTTCCCTGTATACAGAGGAGGAAGTATGCCAATTAGAATGAACCTGACACACTGAATGAGCACATAACCTCACTTAACATCTGACAACGACAAAAACAGAGGTGAAATGTCGAAGAGAGTAAGCGCTTACGAATATTTGCGAGATTAATCATCAAAAAGTTCACTTTTAACATGCATGTTACAAAGAAGATAGATGTTTTCAACAAATTCATCCCTATAAACAACTGTACCGACCTGATCCATTGGGGCCAATTACAGCGGTAAATGACTTTAGCGGGCCGATCGTCTGCTTTCCACGATATGATTTGAAGTTTTCGACTTCAATACTATGCAAGGTAGACCTCGTCCTCCCCGTCATTGCAGTAATTTTGTTTTAAAACGGTTAAAGTCACTTTACGCCCTCATCTGACGCATCCGAGTTGAACGATTTCGCTCCAACAACAAACAGAAAGGGGAACAAAAGCCAATCGAAATAGAATCAAGAAAACCGCCAACGTACTTGGCTTCAAGCGCGAAACATGCCACAGTGAAAACAAACAGGCGCTAAAATGCGTAAATATCCATTATTTCCAGCAGTTGAATCTATCTGGAGTTTCAGATCTGGTTGGTGGTGCGACCGTAGAAATTAAGTTCCACGATCATGTGTTTTTCTGTTGCCCCTCCTGGCATTATTGAATTGGCGGTCGTGCGGGAACAGGACGCGGGGCTGCGCTGGCTGCGCTGCGGCCGCATTGGATCACCGGAGTTACACATGGATTCGGGAAGGTGACCAGTTTAGACCCAGATAACTGATCGTGGAGGGTCTGTGGCCGCTCCCAGAACAGCATCCAGCCAACGCTCGCATCATAATCATGCGTGGTACGTTCCGCCGAGAATGTGCAACATGACCGCCGGTGGGCGGTGACAGCGGTAGGCAGGGGAAGTCCGTCCGGTACCCTAAGAATAATAATTATTTTTCGAAACAAACTGTGTCTGTGAACGACTTAAGCTGCTCGTATGGAAGCGACGACCGTCAACGACATGCTCATCCAGCACTTGGCATCCAAGCTGACCGAGCCAGGTGAGCGACGGAGTTTTATCCCCTGACACCTGACACGCTTCCATGCCGACCGATGCCAACGGCGTGTCCACAGAGCAGCGAAACGTGCTGGCGTGGGCGTGTCGACTTCGAGAACAAAACCGAATGCGCAGCCTGGCGCTGCTGCTGGAAGCGCTGCTAGTCGCCGCCACGTCTGGCCAGCCCGTTGGAGAGCCATTTGCTTCGGCGTTGTTGTCCGACGGGGAACTTCCAACAATCCGGGATTTGTCGTCCGTACGTGTGCAATAACGCAGTGTGCAGCTGGAAGTTGAGGGAGCAGTCCTAGATTGATCCTGGTGGTGTCGCTGCAGGTTGACCTGAGCGACCGGCAGCCCACCTTGCAGGGGGCCACAGATATGGGCTGGGCCCGCGCCCTAGTCCGTGCGCACCGCCCAGCGCCGGACCTCTTCCTGCGGATGCAGCCTAAGCCTCGCACCGGGACCATGTGCTACATGAGTGTCTTCGGCTCCTGAAGGTTGCCCAGTTCGATGAGCCACTACGAGTCGTTCAAAAAGCGCGCGCGCGCGCATCAATCCACCGCCTGGTAGGCACACTCCCTTTCGACTCGACGCGCGCGCATTCCCCCAGTCGATAAAACAGTTGGGTGGGGGGAAGATACTTGACACAAGTCGAACTGTTCCAGTGATGATCTCTTGAACTAAATGCGTATTTATCATCTTAAAAATTCATGTACTTTTTATTCATTTCATTAAACTGAAGCCTTTTGGTCAAAATCAAAGCAGCTACGTGACCGCTTTACTGCTCACTGATAGTTACCGCTCCCAGCGGCCACACTTAGTACTACGTCGCCACTTGCGAAAGCAGTTTGGTTCGTGGAGTGGAGGGGGCATTTATGGTTTCAGTCCAACGCAAGGGATTCTGGGAGCTGTGTCTCAGCAGCCGGAGTCCATTTTTCCGTCGAAACATATCCGTACTTACTCCGTTTACAGTGCAATCAATGTAAAAAAATTCGTGGATTTTGAAATGTTGTAGTGTGATGTTTGTGTCAAGTGATGTGTGCGAATACCGCGTGTTTGTGTGTGAACGTTTCTCTTAACTCGGAAGTGTGCTTGTGTTGTATTTCTAGAAAACATTTGAAGAGAGCCAAGTGTTGACAAGGCTTATTTTATATGGTTTACGCCTAGCCCATCTGATTAAAATAGACTAGTGCACAGCTTTGTGAACTGACCGGCCTTGATATATGTGGTAATTGTGTTGTGAAGTGGTGTCAGTGAAGTGCAAATTCATCGGCTGTCTTCACGGATTACTTCGTTTCTTAGTGTAATGTCAAGAAAAGAATTTAACTGTCTGTATTATGCAGCGGGCAACGAAGTATTCAGGTATGTGACGTGAGAATACATTAAATTTTAATGTATGACGCAGGATTTTGACTTTTTTTCTTTCTCAAAACATCGTTTTCAACAAGTTTCCGAAACAACAAATTTTTAAAACCACTTTAGGTGCTGATAAGATCATTGAATGAGTACTGTCAGTCTCATTCATTCGAAGTATGTAGGCCTTGACAACCGAGTTGTCATGATGACAGCAGCATATGACATTCATTCTTTTGCTGATCCTTTGCCAGGACGTTGCGTTTCTCGTCATTTCGGTATTTTTACACTAAAAATACCAAAAAAAGAACAACTTTATTCTACTTGGTGAAACTTTTAAATATTCTAACCTCTAAATATTTGTAGAAAGGTGTCCTATTTTGTTCCCTAAGAGTTTGTGTCTTTTATATTATTGTAAATCGTAATCGTTGTTGGAACAATTTTTTTTTCATCCCATTTCAATGTGCTTTTTGGTTGAAGAGGCTGTCATACTGTAACCTAACTTACACAGTAAAACAAGTTTTTTAAAAAAATTCAATTACCTGTGCAAGTTGGGAAAGAACTAATTGTTTAGTTCCCATAAAATTTTAATTTTGTAGAGTATTGGGTAACCAGACTATTATTTCGTGTGCTAAGGAGTTTGACATCTGTCAGTCACACCAGGTCCCATTGTCCTATTTATTAGGGTTCAGTGCAGATCATAAATTTTATGAAGGTCTTGTTTATGGTCTCTAGCCAGAAAGTGCACTGTTCCCAAACAATTTGCTCATCCCTTCAGGAAGAATTGTGTATTTGCTTGCACTTAGTGATAATGTGAACTGAAAAAGGAGGGGGGGGGGGCAGTATTAGGTTAGGTGGGGTTAGGTTAGGTTTTATTAGGTTAGCTTGTATTTCATACTTTGTAGTTGTATTAGTAAATTAATATTTAAGGTTGGTAATACTAGATAAAAGTTATTGAGTCAGTGCAGTTTTTAATTTTGGTTTTCCCTCTCATCTGTTGCAGAGGGGAGCAGGACTAGGCTGAGGTGCGCTCACCATATGTTCCGCTGGAGTGATGTTGTTGGGTGCCGCTCTCAAGCACCTGCCGAATCATGGCAGGCAAGCCTGAGCGTGTGCCACCCGGTCAGCCGTCTCCTGCACCGCCCCCATCACACACTCAAGCTCCCCTGCAAAATGTGATAGTATATGTATCAGAAAATTTCCCACAAACGTACATGACCCAGCAAAATGTCGAGTGCAGGGAAGCTTTCTCAAATGACATCAATGCCTCTGGATACATCAATGTTGACCTACCTGCGGCCGCCATGAATAACAGTAATGAAGTCTTGAAACATGGGAAAAATCAAGAATTCATTCAAAATAACTTCCTTCCGGTTCAGAGCAATGGAGCATACTTTCAAACCAACAACAATGGCGAAGGGGAAGTGGTTCAGAATAACATCTTCAACTCATGTCGGATGGGGTCAAACATGGTGAACAACTTTGGCTATGCAAACACTGGCAATTCCATCGTCAATCACGAATTCGATAGCATCAAATGCACCCCTGATGTTTCTGATCATGAGATCAGTTTGCAACAAGCAAATGCAGTTTGTTCCTCTAATGGAACGTCTCATGTGGTAATGAGCAATGGGGACTCTATGGGCGTTTATACTGTCAACCAGTCCCATCAAAATGTGCCAGTATCAGGAATGCAGCCATTTTCCTCAAATCAAATGGATATGAAGCAAGTCCATGACAATGGGAACCTAGAAAATTTAATGGCCATAATTGGAGATAACAATGGCAATATCACTTCCCCAAGATGCGACTCTGTGAGATCTGAGACAGCAGAGTCGACCTGCAGTAGTCTGAGCTCAACGGATTGCCAGCAAGATACTTCAAATGGTTCTGCTATTCCAGGGAGTCAAGTGCAAGGACAGGTGGACCTGGACCATCAGCATGCATTTCAGACTGGTCACAATGTGCCCGACTTTCTGAACCCAAACGCCGCGCCGTCTCAACTTTTTCCATGCAATGGTCAGCAAGTCTTGGTGAATTCGAATGTGGGCCATCATGTCGCTCAGCCAGGCATCGGTCAACCGTACCTTCCCCCTGGTGAGCACCAGATTCAAATCGTGCCGGGAAACGTGCCCCCCGCACCCCATCACGCCCAGTTCCTGCCGTCGGGAGGCAATCGAATACTCGTTTCCGGTAACAACGCCCATTGCTCGGCGCCCCAGATGGCCCCCAACAACCCACCCCAACTCGTCGCGACGTCCGCCAGCCAGCCTCAGCTGTTTCCGCAGAACGTGAATCCGATTCGTGTTGTGACGAGCCAGGTGCAGCCGCCCCATGTGACTAGCCAGGCCCAGCCGCCCCATGTCGTGACGAGCCAGGTGCAGCCGCCCCATGTCGTGACGAGCCAGATGCAGCAGCCCCATGTCGTGACGAGCCAGGTGCAGCCGCCCCATGTCGTGACGAGCCAGGTGCAGCCGCCCCATGTCGTGACGAGCCAGATGCAGCAGCCCCATGTCGTGACGAGCCAGGTGCAGCCGCCCCATGTCGTGACGAGCCAGGTGCAGCCGCCCCATGTCGTGACGAGCCAGGAGCAGCAGCCCCATGTCATGACGACTTCGGCCCCTGTAGGCCCCATGACGACGAGTGTGACTAGTGTGCATCAGTTTGGGACGGCGGTTGCGTCCAACAACCATTGTGCCATGGACCAGAGTGTGAGTGTGATGAAGATGCAGTCGAGAGGTTCGGCCTCGATACCCGCGGTGGAGGCGGTGCCTGGATCCTTGCCTCACCTCAGCGTGCAAGTGCCATTCGGATGGAAGCGCCTCCACAACAACGGATCTGTCTTCTACATCAGGTAAGCAGGGATGGGGATGCTATTGCATGTGGAATCGCACCTGTGCTGGACACGGTGCGCGCGGGGCCGCAAGGTAACTGACCCGCGTCGAAACCTGTTGTGTTGTGTGTGTTACCTCACTCTGCCTCGCTTCCACGTTCGGGGACGTTCATAAACTACGTGGACATTTTAGGTTGGTGGGTCAGCCCATGGTCACGATCCTATCCTTAATGCATAGTAAGGTTAGGTTAGCCAGGTCACGAAAAGGGCTTTTTTTTTGGGGGGGGGGGGGGATGAAGGGGGTCAAAAACTGGCCTAAAATCGGTCACGTATAGTTTGTGGACGTCCCCTTGCAGCGAGTGGAGGGGTCCGTGCGCGCTTATCTCTGGTAGTCACCCTCAGTACAGTGCCGGGCCGGACTCTGTGCCCAACTCCAGAGACCAGCGTTCGAAAAGTTGTGTTCGGCGGTCTTGCCCTGCCGTAGCGGATGGGATATGACTGGTGTCTGTGTCCCCCCCCCCCTCCCCCTCATGTGGTCATGTCGGCGGTGTTGCTTCACACGCTGCACGTGGTGCACACACAGACAAGTGTCGCCCCTCACCGCTCTCCGTGTGATGTGCATGGGGAACCGGTTGAGGTGAGGTGGGGTGGGTTTGATGAAAGTGCCACAATGGGAGCACCTCCTCTGTTGCAATTGAGGCGTCGTGTGTGTGTGTGTGTGTGTGTGTGTGTGTGTGTGTGTGTGTGTGGCGGGAGTGTCTTCCCCTTACGTGCATGCATAGTGTCGCCCACCGTCGTCTCATTTTGAAATCGTGCATCGGGAAGCCGTTTAGCATTTTTTTTTTCACACGGAAAATGGTGACGGATTTTGAGGAACACGGTGAACTGGGTGCAGGACTAGGAGAAAGGTGTCGATGTTGGAGGCGCGGCGGGCGGGCGGGGAGCGTGGTGTGAATGCTTCCGGGCCACCAGTCGGCGTGAGGTCAGCGAAGAAGCAGACGGAGCAAAAAGGCGGGCCGCTTCGGTTGGGGATTAAAGAAAGATATCCAACATACACGCCCGCAGAGCGGTGTCGTTTTAAACTCTGCGCAGCAACAACAACAACACACACACACACCCCGAGTTGCAAAAGCGGCTTATTTCCTTTGCGTGGCACATTGCGCCACAGCCTAAGGACTGCGGTGTGTTTGTGTGTGTGTCTGTGTGTTGTACACCCTCAGTGTGATGACGACTCGCTCTGCCGACCTCCGCGCCTCTGACATGCACATACAGACGGAGCAGACGCAGAGCCGCAGCAGATCACGCAGGAAGCGTTCCCACACGTAACGGCATCCCTCCGGCGTTACGTAATTTGTGCCCGTTCCTAGACAAGAGAGTTGAGCCGGTCGGGGCACCGGACATGTTCACGGGGGCGGGAGCAGCGCTCACATGCCACGCACATGCCCTCGAGGACGATGACTTTGATTTCCGCCCGTGGACACAAACACGACACATCAAACGAGAATAGCGCCGAACCTGGCGCCGATCCTCCTGGACCCCCTCCGGCTTTCCCTGCACACGAAATAAGGAGAGCCGATCTACTTTGCTCAGTGGTGGACGCAGACCGGACCCAGCCCCGCAGGCCCAGCAGTTGGGGAGGCGCCTGATAGCGGGCAGACGACCCCTCAAAGCCGGGCCCGATAAGGGCCGGCGCAGGTCCCGGGGCTGCCGGGGCTCCGGAGGTACACCACCTGAAACAAACGGAAAGGCGGCAGCGTTATCTCTACACTGCATCGGATCGAAGGCCGGATAGCACAAGAGTGCCCCACGAGAGGGAGGTCCGCGGACTGTGCTTTTGCCTGCATAAAGACGGCAGGCGGAAAAAAAAAAACATGGCACTGGGTTCCCCAGGTTCCCTCCCCTGGCTACGCCGCTGAGCGCTGCGCTGCCGGCCGCGCGTCCGGTGCGGACATGTTCTGTTTCCCCTTGCTGTGGGAGGAGCACGATGTGAGATAGGCGACCGCCGGGCCGGGGCAGGCCGGGGGTCCTGGGGGTCGTTCCGCCGCTTGACGGCGTCATTTGGACACCTTTCGGCTGGACGCTGGTGCCGCGGCTGGGGGGGGGGGGCAGGGGCAGCAGCAGCAGCAGCAGGGCCGGCTGACTGCAGCTGACCGACCCGGCGGTAACCGGCCCGACAGCTGTCGGCGACTCGGTTCGGCTAACTGTGCACCGGGAGACGCCCCGATAAAGGCTGGGCTCCGCCACTGTGAAACTTCGAGTGGCAAATGTGGGAGGACGTTGACTGACGCCGCGCAGGAGTCGACTGCAAGGTTTGGTAGGTGCGGTATCGGAAGGGGCCTCTGTGGTCCGGCTTCAACTCGGATTCGACGCGATAACCATTTGGTTTTGGGTTCGATCTGAAGACCGTTTTGGTTGGAGGGTACCGCGCTTGCAGCAGCGCTGGTGCTGCACCGGCCGCATACAGGTGTCGCACAGGTAACAAGGGGGGCATTGTCTGTCCACTCCCTTTGTCCCGAGGCGGAGCATAGCGAGTCAAGGTCGAGTTGTGCGGGGCTGAGTATATAAGGGGCCAGCTCCCCCCCCCCCCCCCAATAAAATTGCCCTGATTGCAAATCACTCGCTCCAACCACACGCACGCCCATACCGTCAATGCAATGCATAAGGAGAATTCTATGTTTTTTGGCCCGTTTCGGGAAAGGACAAATTTTGCAGGTAAAGGAAACAAAACGGGTTTGATTGTGGAGCGTTTCCTGCTCTATGCCGGGCCCCGGGTCCCTCCCCCTTCCAATCTGCCCACCTGCATTGTGTCAATTGTCTCTGCCCTCGTCCGGTCCGCTGCTCTGCCGCTTGGCCTTGATTTACAGCATCTCCCGCCATAATGCGGCACCGCACTGCGGGGCGGCAGCCAGCAAAGCAGCGAAGCCTGTGGCGAAGCCTGTGGCGAAGCCTGTGGCGAAGCCTGCTGCCGTGTGCAATAATGGGTCGGTCGCCCGCAACAAGTCGAGCCCAGAGCCACCCACCGATTTTCACAGGAAGGTTTTGTTAAGAACAGAATGGAGACCGAAAGGTGTACACGTCTATACTGCACGTCCGATTTCAAGAAAATTACGTAAAATGTCAAACTTTAATGCTGAGTTTATGGCAAGGTATAATTCACATTCCAGTCCTGGAAAGGTTGAAGTCCTGGAAAGTGTGCTGGAAAAAGAATTATTGCATTTTGTAATTTTTCTGTGTACCTCCGCTCCGTCCCCTCCTACGACAACGTAACAAACCGCAGGAAAATCGCACAAATTCCTACGCAAGGAGATAGGAGAAAATGACACTCTAAGGCTGGTATTTGAACGCGCAGACCCTTGCAGCTTGACACTCTGCTGCGCCCCTGGCTGCGGGCCCGGGTGTGTCTCTCTCGACAAAGACTGCAGTGTGTCGTCGAACCTTATCGATTTGGGCGGCGCCGTGTGTCGAGACGGTGGCACGGCCGCAGCAGAGGCACGTGGCGGTGAAAGCGGCGGCGGCTGGAGCGCGGCGCGGCGCGGCCGGGGGTCGGGGGGCCGGGGGCGGATGCAGACAGGCTGCCGCGGTGCCACGCGTCGCTTATGCCATCTAGCCTGTTTGCACTGGACGGGACCACCGTGCACGCGGGGATGAGGCGTGGCGAGTTTTCCAGCGCATCCCCTGTAAACCCCAAGGGGCCTCCGCTGAACCATGCTGCTGCAGCTGCTGCATCAAATAACGCTCCAGCGGGATTATCTCAGTCGGCGTGTCACACTCATACTGTCCATGTGCAAAGCAGCGCCGCAGCCACACTTCATACGAAGAAGCTCGTTCCAACTGCAGAACAAAGAGAATTGCCAAGGAAATACTACCCGCATTGAGCATTAAAATAAGACTGAGATGAGTATTCGGAATTATTGAGGGCGTCTGAAAGGTTAAAAGTGAGCTGCGTAGGATCTCGTTTGTCGCCTTCGTGGCCCCCCCCCCCCCCCCTTCCCCGACAGTGGAACCCCTGCTTGAGCCCCGGCAGAAGGCAGAGGGAGAGCTTTGCCGCACGAAAAAAAGGCGACGTGTTGCTTCCCGCTTTGACCTTGACTGCTGGGGTGCGAAATTCCCAGTCGGCAGCGGCGTCGGAGGGCAGAGAAAGAGGCTCCGGATGGGGGCTTGAGAGCTCTTACCGCGGAGGGGTCCTGTGTGGTCCTGGCCGCGCCCTGGACCCATGGACAGCGGCCAGATCGGCTCCACGGGGAAATTCGATTTGCGAATGGAAACGGAAATGGCCGTATTACAGTGATTGCTGGTGAGAGCAACACGGGAGGGGTGGCGGGGGCCGCGTTGGGCGCCCCGGAGGGGTCGTGGCAGAGCCGAGAGCGCCCTGCCACGGGCCTGCCACGGGCCTGCCCTAATATTGTTATACCGTCCTGTGCATTCTAATTGTGGTGAGGGGGCCGGACGGGCCGGGGACGGCTTGCCTTGGTGAGCCCCGGTAATAGAGTTGGGGTTTTGGGACGAGCCACTTCCCTATCCCTCCTGCTTCTCCGCCGTCTCTGTTCTGCTATCGTCCTCTTCTCCCCGTCCACGTCTCCCCCCGCCGTTCTTCTCAATTTGGCGATGTCCTGGTTCAGAACAGGGTAAGGGGGAGGCCGGAAGTTGAACGTCTGTGCGGCGCCACACGACAGCGCCAACGCCAACCCTCCCGGTGAATAGGATGCCAATGGTATGCCATTCACCCCGTAGCAGGTCTCTCTCTCTCTCTCTCTCTCTCTCTCTCTCTCTCTCTCTCTCTCTCTCTCTCTCTCTCTCTCTCTCTCTCTCTCTCTCTCGCGCACGACCGAGACGACGGAGTCAATATGCGGAGTGGCGTGGCGGCGCCGGGTGCACGCACCCGACTGCGGCACCGTGCACGCCTCGGTGAACTTCTCTCGTCTCTGCTGCACCCCCGCCTGCATCGGCAGGGGAGCGGAATGGAACAGGGAAGAGGTGCGAGTTTCGCTGTACAAACTGGGAAGTGCCGCGTCAAAGTTTCACATTGAATTTATTTTCATGTCCCGTGCGGGGCAAAGGAGTTTCGTCTGCGGATGGTACCGACGTGCGTTCTGATACCGGATGTTTCTGCACCGAAGCGCGGGTCTGTGGATGATGACGCAGACGCGGACCACCACAACCGCCGAGGGGTTGGCCGCAGTGCCGTGTCCCCCGGCCACCCTCCGTGCGCCTCATGGCACCGGTCTGTCTCTCTCTCACTCGCACCTCCAGCCAGTGCCATTTTGGCTCGTCCTCGCCCCGTGTGGCTTGCGGTGCCCGAGCCGAGGCCCCGGCCCCCTCTGACGGTAATGGGACTGGCGCGGCTGCTTTTGAAAGCCCTGAACCACCCTTATCCAATCGTGTCTGGCCGGGCCTCTGGCCGGGCTAGAGCTCCTGCTGCTGGCTCCCTGCTCTTCTCTCGGCCCCTCTGGCCGGGCTTAGAGCTCCTGCTGCTGGCTCCCTGCTCTTCTCTCGGGTCTGGCTCTTCTCTCGGGCCCCTCTGGCCGGGCTTAGAGCTCCTGCTCTGGCCGGGCCTAGAGCTCCTGCTGCTGGCTCCCTGCTCTTCTCTAGGGCCCCTCTGGCCGGGCTTAGAGCTCCTGCTGCTGACTCCCTGCTCTTCTCTCGGGCCGGGCTTAGAGCTCTTGCTGCTGGCTCCCTGCTCTTCTCTCGGGCCCCTCTGGCCGGGCTTAGAGCTCCTGCTGCTGGCTCCCTGCTCTTCTCTCGGGCCCCTCTGGCCGGGCTTAGAGCTCCTGCTGCTGGCTCCCTGCTCTTCTCTCGGGCCCCTCTGGCCGGGCTTAGAGCTCCTGCTGCTGGCTCCCTGCTCTTCTCTCGGTCCCCTCTGGCCGGGCTTAGAGCTCCTGCTGCTGGCTCCCTGCTCTTCTCTCGGGCTCCTCTGGCCGGGCTTAGAGCTCCTGCTGCTGGCTCCCTGCTCTTCTCTCGGGCCCCTCTGGCCGGGCCTAGAGCTCCTGCTGCTGGCTCCCTGCTCTTCTCTCGGGCCCCTCCACTCCGTTACGCCCCAGCTGCTTCGTGCGCAAACCATTTTCTTTCCTGTCTTCTCCCGACCCGACCCCGGCGATGCGAGCCGAGCGGAGCGGGAGTAGAGGGACCAAGAGTCATGAATGCCCTCGGCTGGACCCAATAAAAACACACAGACGTTTGCAATATTGAAACGCGCAGAGCGGCGCGGCGTCTGAGCAGCCCTCCCGCCCTCGGGTTCTCCTATGGCAGTTCACGGAAGACCTCGGCAGCGGAAAGCCATCGCTGGGGGAAGCCATCGCACTTGGTGTATGTGTTAACGCACCAGTGCGCTCGCAGGACCTGGGCCGCCGCCCGCCCGCCCCTGTCGGTCCTTGAACATCCGACAGGACGGCGGGGGAGTGGCGGGGAGCGCCGCCGGAGTGTCTGGTGAGGGGAAGGGCGGGCCCCCAGGCCCCCGGCCCGGCCCCGCGCGGGACCCGCACCTCCCTCGAGCAGGTCTGGGTTCGCAAGGTCAACCGCACGCTTGCAAGCGCATACGCACGCACACACAGACACTTCGCGGGGTCACTCCTAAATCACGTAACGCCATCATCTCCGTGGCCGGTTGGCCGGTATAAACGTTGTCAAAATCAGTCCTGTTTTTCTGCTGTATCTGCGCTGTGCGGGCACCACTGGCACGGGCCGCACTGGCCGGCCGAGCGCTGCCGCTGTAATTGACCGTGAGTGAGGTCACCTCCTCCGTCGTCGAGTGTAATTGGTTGATGGGGTGTGGCACGTACACACACGGAAGGGTGACGTGATGCCGCGTGCGGAGAGCCCGACTGCAGCAGCAGCAGCAGCAGCAGCAGCGTCAAGCCCCACCGCGGCCCTGCTTGTCCAGCCGAGGCTGGTCCCAACAAATGCAATTTAGTGACTCATCCAACAAAAAACTCATAAATATTCTACCCGGAAAATTATTAGAAAAGTCGCGAAAAAAATTCACTAAAATCCACGAAAAATTCAACGAGTTCAATTCATATTATACGAATAAAAATTGAAAGTTACTTTCCCTACAAGTGACGTCACACGGTCTCCGTGGATGATTCCTACGAGGCGTTAAGTAGATGTTGAAGCCCCCCCCCCCCCCCGATATGGGCTTTACCTGCGGCAGCTGCAGCGCTGCGCTGCGTTCACCCCGTTTCTGAATGCGGCCTTGTGCGTGTGTGTGTGTGTGTGTGTGCCTAAGCTGGGCGCGGCGCGCAGATAAGCGCAGCAGCCTTATGGTTAAAAGTTGGGCGGCTCTGGTAGTGAGTCCTTAGCTGCCACACCCCTGCGTCGTGTCACGTGGACACTGCATGGCGCTCCTGTTTATAGGCGCCGGCCGGCCTGGTCACGTGCCGCGCACCTGTCGCCGCGCTCGCGGCAGCTGCGTGTGTGACGGGCCGGAAGCGGAAGCTGCAGCTGCACGGTCCGCCCGGGGCCTGCAGACTAGCCATCACGATCCCTTTCAGTACGTCCGCGATAATGTCGCGAGCGCGGATGGACAGTCTGAGCACAGGTGGCGCCTGCTGGGTAGGCAACCACGGCATGCAGGCGTGTCGGGCGGGCTGGTCTACCGCAGCGCTCGCAGGCGCTCGGCGGCGTCACCCGTCGAGGCTGATAGATGAGGTCAGTTCAGCATCCTGGCGCCATGTAGCTTACGGCCGACCCCTGGGGCGGCCAGGTTGACGGGGTACACTAGTGAGCCGTGCTGGAGCCGACGAGGGCAGTGATCCCAGTGATCCCTGCGTGCCACCCCCCCCCCCCCCCCCCCCCCCCCCCAGGAGGCCCGCCGCGGTGTTGATGGATGGGCCCTAATGAGGCAAAAGGCTCTGACGGTGTGCCGTGGCTGTGCACGACCAATGCGCAGGCGAAGCCGGGCGGGGCGCGGAGGCGCGGTCCGTTTGGCGCCGCGGCTCGGCACTCGGGACGCGCGGCCGCGGACCCGCGCCGCGCTGCGCCGTGCCGTGCCGCATTCCGGTCCGGTCCGAAACGCCCTGCTGCTCCTTTGCATGGCGGTCTCCGTGCCGTGCCGCGTGGGCCCTGCAGGGGGCACCCCGAAGGGCACCCAGCCCTGCAGCCGTGGGTGCGGCGCTACGCGCATTGCGTGGCGGTGTGTGTGTGTGTGTGTGTGTGTGTGTGTGTGTGTGTGTGTGTGTGTGTGTCTGTGTTTTCTACTTGTTGCAGTCGATCGGAATGCCTTGCCTCAGGCCGCAGCCGTCGGGGTGCGAACCCGGCGTGCCTCCGGCCGCAGTGCATGTCGCCGCCGACACTGCGGGCTCCCTCCTCTCTCCTCCCCCTCCTCTCTCCAACCCCTCCCCTCCCCTTCCCCTCTCCATCCTCCCCGCCTGCTTCCTTCCCACCTTTCCCTCGCGGATGTGAGTGACAACGCTCCGCCTCTGCCGCACAGAGAGCCGCCGCGCGCTCTATCCTTTTGTTGGTGCCTCAAGTCGAGTGCGAAATGCACAGTCATGCTCGGCCCAGCCCGGCCCGGGGGCAGCCTCCCGTGCTTCCGCCCTCCCCGCGGACCCCCCCCCCCCTCCTATAACATCCCCGTCCCAGCAGATCGCCATGACGCGGCGCATGTGCTGAAAAGAGGCCTTAATATAATGCGGCGCTGCTCGGTTTATTTTTATGGTCATTTTTTTTAAAGGTCAGGTGTACTCGGTATAAAACGAAAAAATTGTAGAATCTCTGGCGCGGCGTTCTGCAGTGCCATTTATTAATAAAAATATACTAAAAAAGATCTCGCGTCCGCGTACTGCGTGAACACGCACTCGGTCCCTTTTTTGTCTGCAGAAATTCCAAGCCAAATCGGGGACCAAATAAAGAGAATCTGACTATAAACTACGTAATTTACGCAATTCAATGAAAATATATCATCGAAATACTTTGTACCGTTGCAATTTCAGTATTCCAGGAATGAGCGCACAACGCTCCAAATCTGCATTATTTCTTTGAAAACATATGTTTTTTAAAAGACGCAAGTAGCTTTGCAGTTGAGGTTGCGTCACGCTGCTGCCGCTGCTTGTCACTGGTCGTGTCCGGCGGCTTCGGCTCGTCCCGGCGCATCGCAATTCGGACGCCGAAAGAACGAACCTTTCCGCCGCCGCTGCTGCTGTTATTATTGCTCTATTGCGCAGCCGGGCAAACAAGGTAATTGAAACTCTCGCGGACACGGGGAGGGGAGAGGCCTGCGCTCGCTGCGCTTTCAAATGTCGTTTGTAGTCTGCACACCACCCGGGAAAACCTGACTGAATCCGTTCTCTGAGAGCCCCCCCCCCCCCCACACACACACACACCAAAAAAATCTTCCGCGTGTTTATAATTGTGGCACGCGCGGGGCCTAGTACCGGAACAGGGCGACTGTTCTGTCGGAGGCGGCGTCGTCTTCCCTACTCGCCCGCTTTTCATGCTCTTCCTCCTGCTTGTTGAGAGTGTGGCGTGGTGTGTGCACCTGCCGCGGGGCCTGGTGCGCACCTGCTCCCGGGGCGAGTGTGTGTGTGCGTGCCTTCGGTCAGGCTCACGGCTATCGTGCCTCCCTGCGCGGGCTCGCGCTGAGACTGCGCCGCATGGAGCGAGATGCAACGCACATTACACTCGAGCTGCTCGCAAGGAAATGTGTGTAAAAGAACTCGTCATTGGGCGCGTTTCGCCCTGCTTTATTTCCGATTTCCCGCTGTTATCCTCAGTCCCCCCGCCCCCCCCCCCCTCCCCTTCGCATTCACGACCATCCCTCCGCTCCGGTCACATACGCGCGCGGTTAGCAGTACCGACCCCTCTGCGGGCGGCGTGCCGCTGCGTTGGCCGCTCTGGCACCACTGCCTCTGCAATTAGTGCTCCGTGATTGCAACCCATAGACCGACCAGCCATACTGCCCGGCCCGGCCCGGCCCGGCCCGCTCCCCGTGGCTGCCACCGCTGCGTCAAGCATAAAGGTTCGAGCATGCAAATTACTCATTGGCCGCGGGTCCCGCCGGCCCCGCCGGCCCGGGGCGCTGAGCCGGGGCTGAGGGGCCGGCCGTAAGCCACGTGACGCGTGGCTGTGCGGCGGCGTCTGTTGGTGTACCACCGCCTGCGAGGTAGGCCGTCCCGTCGAGCAGCCGTGTTGGGCGGGGCTGCCTACCCCCCACTTCGCAGGCGCTAGACCGACAGGGACCGTCGCCGGCGGGCCGCGGGGCGCCACGCGGTGTTTGTATGCGGCCCTGCGACAGCCCGGAACATCGAGGGCGAGGGGAATCCTTGTGCTTGTGGGTGGTGCGTGGGGGCAAGGGGGGGGGGGGGCGCACTGCCCTTCGCAAAGTGCGGCTCCTGCTTACTGCGGTGGGGGGCAAATTTAAGAAAGCGGTTCAGGAAGCGAGGCGGTGGACGGAAATGGTCACGAGTCAGTAGGCCGCAGCTCGCTCACACACACACACACACACACACACACACAGACGTTTCGGTTTTGTCCCGCCACACGGCGACGCACCGGTTGCCATGGTAACGCACGGCGGCCTTTGCCTTTTCCTCGTTTTCAGGTGAGGCCTGCTCGCCTCGCCGACCGAGCCGCTGGCGGTAATGCGACTTTCTCTCGGACTGCTAGCGGTAAAGGACAATGCATGTCGGACGCGTACGCCGGCGACCCGAGCCGTCCCGTGTCGGCCCCATCCGACCCGCACCCCGACCGGCCCTCTGTGTGTCTTGGGGGGGGGGGGGGACAGACCTCGGCTCCAGATTTGAAGCTAACTTTAGGATCGTCCGAACTTACTGAACGTAGTGTGCGCTGAGAGACGTCTGCTGGGGTTCGAGCGCGGAGAGCGGGGAGAAAATATCTTTTTGGAACGGTTTATACTGTCAGATATTCGGACGGCTGAGTGGTCCCTCGCCCAAAATAATCAGTGTACGCGCACCCTTCGAAAAAATAGTTATGAAAAAATATCAGAAACATTCAGTGAAAATTTGAACGACCGTGATAAAGCCCAGTAATAATCAGAAAAAGAAAATAACCAAATTTTGATTTTGAAATGATTTGAAAACGCTTGCATCACGAGTGGGGGGCCGGACCCCTCGGTTGCCTTATCATCGATGCGGGCGTCACGGAAATGGTGAAGCGACGCCTGCTCGGCCCGCTCCGTCTGGGGTAAGCGGGCCTCTGCTGCAGCATGCTGTGTGCGATGGACCAGAAATCGGTAGGCACTGCTGCTGCTGCTGCTGCTGCTGCTGCTGCTGCTGCTGCTGCTGCCGCGGGTCACGGAGAAAGCCAGTGGGGCTGCGCGCGCCCCCTGTGTGAGCCGGCAAACTGCCGCGAGATCAGTCCAGCGCCCAGCCCAGCGCGCCAAAGCCATGCCGCAGCCGCCGCTGCTGCCGCTGCTGCCTGGCCCGCCATCTGTGCGCACCTTCCCATCCCGCATCCCCGCCCGCAGCGGTTTTTTTGCACAGGCCGAGCAGAAGCAGCAGCGGCAGCAGCAGCGCACAAGGCACAGGCAGAGCAAGCGCAGTGTGTGCATGTGTGTGTGCGCGCGCGCGCTTAGTTTGAATTTACGATGGAGGCGTTGTACTCGCCGCCGCCGGCCGCCGCACAGCGAATGCAGCCCTCAGCGCACCACATACACCATACGCATTGCCCGGACCGTCGTCCGGCCCGGCACTTCTGGCTGGCCGCAGCGACGCGACGGGCCCGGATGGAAATGGCCAGCGGACATTAAATTTCATTTCCACCCGGGCGGTGCGCGGCGCGGCTGGGCAGGGCGGGGCGGGGCCGTGGTTCTCGCGCCCGGCCGAGGCAGCCGCACCGCTCAATCGACGTTATCGGCAGTAGAGTTGTGCTGCCGGAGCTCTGCTGCTGCTCGAGAGAGAGAGATTCGGCGCGGCGCTCCCCTCGGCCACCGACGCCACGGAGTCGAGAGAGTCGCATCGCTTTCCTGGCCGCGAACCCATCAAATCGTACGTCGCTCGCTGTCAAAACACAGGCGCGGGCGCGCGCGCAGCGCACTGGGGCTGTGTGTGTACACGTTCGAGCGGCGGATGGATTTAAAGGTGCGGCCTGCATGAGCATGGTTCATGGGTGTGACAAATCGCCCCGCAGCCTCGCGCGCGCACACACACACGTGCACCTCTTGATCTTACGCCCCTGTGTGTGTGTGGGTACATGCTCGCTAACACACGCGCACACATGCACGTATATACGCACACACGCAATTTAGCGAAATCAACTTGTCAGGAGAGTAGCGAGCGAGCATGCTTGCATGAATACTGCTCCCGATCGTTACTTGGGTCTTATTTTAGACGACGGCGGTGAAGAAGAAGAAGAACAAGAAGCAGAAGGGGAAGAAGGTTGGGGGGGGGGGGGGTTCTCTTCAGGTTTGATGTTGATGTTTGCGGCGGCGTGGCCGAATGTCTATTACGCACCGTGTCCTGTACGTTGTCACGATAAACAGCAACAACAGGCCGTTTCGCACGGAGAGAGCAGGGCGGAGCAGGGGGTGTTGTCGGCACGGGATTTACAGTATTATAGACGCGATGACGATGTCAGGTATAAAGTGGATGGCTTGCGGCTAACCGCACACGCTTGGTGGGGTGTGCGAGAGGGAGAGTGAGAGGGGAGGGGGTGAGACGGCAGCATTATGCTGTTTGATGAAGGGCGGCGGCCGGCGCAGCGTTACGGACCAGTTAGTGACGCGCCATGTGCGTTACGTCACGTTACGCGCGCTGCTGGCCACTGGCCGAAAAGCCCGCATACGCCATTACCTCCCTTGAGTTGTTCATGAATAATCGGCGGTGTATACGCTGCAGTCGCGCCTCAAAGAGCGGCGGGCCCACCGTGGAATGCTTGATGATCGTATTATGAGTTCAGTCGTTTTCTGTTGGATTTGCGACTGCAGTGTCATGTTTTTATTTTAATATAATTTTGACAGTACGTACTCGCTTTTGCGGGTCCTTCATTGCGCTCAGCGCTCACCGAGACAATTATTGCTGGTGATTATTCCGCGGGTGTGACGGCCGCGCACACGCGCTGCCACCGATGGCCTTGCTCGCGCTGCCACAGCCGTACCGGCGTCAGAGCTTCACTCCCGGAGCGCCGTGAGGGTAGGCAAGGCGACCACTGCGTGACACCGCTGCTGGGCGTGACTGCCTACCTCGCAGGGGCCGCCACTCTGCCGACTCCCGGGCCCGGCGGGTGAACTCCCCCTGGTCAGTTGGCGGAGCCCGCGGTGCCACGAGGCATTTCCTGCCACTTCCTCGGATTCGGAACGACGCGCTGATTTTGTTTTCGCGACCACCAGACCATGACGTGCTGGCAGGGGCCGCGGCATGGCGGGGCGCAAGGCCGGGGCAGGGCAGGGCGGGGCAGGGCGGGCGCGGCCGAGGTTTGTAACAAGGCGAGCTGTCAGCGCACGCGACAGACAGGCAGGCAGACAGGCGAGGCGATGCCTTTGCGCGTCGCTGTTGCGCCTTACAACGAGTGAAGATCGATCTCACCCCCCCCCTCTCTCTCTCTCTCTCTCTCTCTCTCTCTCTCTCTCTCTCTCTCTCTCTCTCTCTCTCTCTCTCTCTCTCTCTCTCTCTCTCTCTCTCTCTCTCTCTCTCTCTCTCTCTCTCTCTCTTTCTCATCTCTCTCTCTCTCTCTCTCTCTCTCTCTCTCTCTCTCTCTCTCTCTCTCTCTCTCTCTCTCTCTCTCTCTCTCTCTCTCTCTCTCTCGCTCTCTCTCTCTCTCTCTCTCTCTCTCTCTCTCTCTCTCTCTCTCTCTCTCTTCTCTCTCTCTCTCTCTCTTTCTCGCTCTCTCTCTCTCTCTCTCTCTCTCTCTCTCTCTCTCTCTCTCTCTCTCTCTCTCTCTCTCTCTCTCTCTCTCTCTCTCTCTCTCTCTCTCTCTCTCTCTCTCTGCACCATATTTCCCTGGGCCGGAGAGAAGGGAAATGAGATTAGAAAGGGGAAAGAGAGGACCGCGTAGAAATCATCCTTTGTCTCCAATTTGTGGGCGGGCAGCGCTGCGGTGCCCGGCCACACCTGGTCGCCGTCTCGTCTCCCGCTCTGCTCGCTTTGCTCACTTCGCTCCGCTCGCCTCGCTTTGCTCGCTTTGCCTCGCTGCCCGGCTCGGCTCGGTCGGATTCGCCGGCCAAGCACAGAGCATAATCGGCCGTCACAATCGCCAAGATCAACAAAAATGAAATGTAGCACCGCGGCGGCGGCCCGAGCCGAGCTCGCGACCCGTGTGCTGGGCCGCGGGCCGAGCCGGTGAGGCCGAGCCGAGCCTGTCCAATCATTAGGTGACCGGCCCGGCCCGGCCCCGGCAGAGCCCGACTCCGACTGGACTCTGTTCCAGCCCAGCCGGTCCCAGCCGGTCCCTGGTCCCGCCTGGCCTGGCCCACGGTATGGGCCGCCAGCCGCCAGCAGCAGCAACACACTCTGCTCTGCTGTGGGAAACAACAAAAACACTGACACTCCCGCGAAGGTCAATAGCGGAGGGGGGGGGGGGGAGAGAGAGAGAGAGAGAGAGAGAGAGAGAGAGAGAGAGAGAGAGAGAGAGAGAGAGAGAGGGAGGGAGGGAGGGGGGGGTGTACTCCGTGACTTTGCGATATTAAGGGGCCGTCCATAAATTATACGAAGTTTGCGAGCGGATGGATCCACACTGCGGCGGGTTATTGTGTGTCAGTTAATTAACGGGTAGGGATGCGGAGAGTCGGGGTGGGCGCGGCTGCTGCAAGCAGCGGGGCGCCGCCTTCACTCCCGGCCGGCACTGCCCGGCACAGCCCGTCGCCATAGAGCCATCGCTCACCTGCCACCTGCCGCCTGCTGCTGCAGCTCGTTGGCGGTCGGAGCGGCGGGCCCAGGTGTGTCCGCCTTCCGAGTGGCCCCCAGTGGGGTACCCGGGGGTACCCGTACCCCGTGGTACCCGCATTGTCGCCGGGAGCCCCGCAAGCGTGGCCGGCACGGTCCCCCGGCCCCGGCCAGACCCGGTCCCTTACCTGCCCGGGCACCTGGTCACTTATTTGCTGCCGGCCTCGCCACCGTGATTTGCGGAGCGGGGGGGAGAAATACCTCCCGGCATATTGCGCTGTACACACATGCATGCACGTGGTGTCGTGCTTTGCTGTTCCCCAAATCATTTTTGTCTTTTCTCGTTTTCCGTCGCGGTCGTGACGTCCTGCCGCACGGCGTTATCAGCCGGCCCTGCCGGGCCCTGCCGGGCCCTGCCGCTGCACCTGTTGCTAGCCGCTAGCCCGCCGGGCGCCCTGCGGGGTAGGCGACCCGAGGGCAGCCATGCGCTGCGGCACAGCCTACCCACCGCAGCGCACGGCGCCTGTCCCAGCGCTCCGTCCGGCACAGGCGGCGGAGGACCTCTGGAAAACCTCTGGGAAGTAGTGGAAATCTTTGGGTGGTCATGGGAAAATCGAAAAATCTCTACATTTTGAAACAAAAATATCGGGGCAGCCGAGAAAATTTCAAAAGCAAAAAAATAGTCATGTGCGAGCAGTGATGGAAATTTTCATACAATTTTATTTGTCTAGAAAGTCATGTAAAAGTCATGAGAAATGCTTTGAAACATTAGTTGGTCCTAGGCACCCTGTGGATCTCTACTAATCGTGAGGCGCTCGAGCGCGGGGTACATACTGCCCCTGGCCGTGCCGTCGGTGCGCCTGCCGCAGCAGCTCTGCCGCTCTGCTGGCTCTGCCCGCGGCCCGGGCCACTGTTTGTTTACAAAACAAAGGGATTGGTGAGCGCCTAATGGCCTTGGCTAACATGAGGCGTGCTGCAGCCCTTCGTGTACCGTTGTGCTCTAGGCCGCTAAATATAGGTGCCATTCGTCAATCGCGTGATGGCTTTTGGCGTGCCGGATCGGCGTGCGCGCCCGCGCGCTTCTGTGTGTGTGCGTGCGCGCGTGTGTGTGCCCGGGCACAAGTACACGCCGGCGCCGACCACCCTGCCCCAGCCAAGCGGCGGCGGCAGCAGCGGCAGCAGCAGCAGGAGTATAATAAATGGCATATGTAATAAAAAGATTTGGTCGCGTTAAGCCCCTTTGCTCCTGTCGCTGCAGCTGTCGCCCCCTTTATCCAGTCCAGGTGTGCAGAGGGCCGGCCGGTGGCGTATCTAACCGGGGGGAGGCGGGGCGGGGCACAGTACGACGCTACCGCGAGCCTCACTCTCTGCCCTTATATTGCGTCGGACGAAGAAAAACCGAGCTGGAAATTTTCTTTTGGGATTTATTAGACAGTAATTTCTCACCCGCATAAAATGAAATCTTGATTCAAGACTGGAATATATGGCATGCAATTAAATTATTATTCCTCTGTGCGAGAGTGTTGTTCACTAGGATTCCATTTTGTTTAAACAGATTTTGTAATAAAATAAGTATGTAGCCAAAGAATCCTTGGCTGTGTGTGGGTGAATTTTGATTGACGCTTGTCACTATGCGGTGCTGGCGGTGCTGGTGCAGTGCCCGGTGGGTAGTGCCGTGCCGTGCCGCGCCGTGCCGCGCCGTGCCGCGCCGTGCCATGGGCGTGAGGCTGCCCGCGAGGCGCGGCGAAAGGCAGGGCAGGCCAGGGCGAGGCGCGGCGCACTCGCTCCAAACCTGTTCCCAGCCGCCCACACTGGCGCTGCTCCGCCGCGTTTCAAATGTCAGCAGCGAACATTACCTTTCCAGCCCCCTCCCTCCCCCTTCCTCCCTCTCCCTCCCCCTCTCCGCCCCGCTGCTCGTTGTGAAACGTCGCCGAGGCGAGCGCGGCGAGTGGAGCTCCGAAGCTGAGCAGCCGAGCTGAGGCAGCCTGCCCCTGCCTGCCTCACCTTTGCGCACATACTCGTCGCCGTGTCGCTGACCGAGCAGCCGCCCGGCAGGGGGGTCTTCCCAAAGTATTACGTAACGTGCGCGGCTGTGTGGATGAGCTACGGCAGCCAGTCTCATTGATGGGGCTGAACGACGTCTTTTTTTTTAAATTTATTTTTATTTTTTGAATACTTCGCCAGCCGGGACGGCAATCAATTTCGTGTCAATATATTTTTATGTTATTTGTCTCCCCGCTAAAATCGATTTGCGGATCCTTATTATGTACAAGATGGTTATTTCCATGTTATCGCGCACAGGGCGCGCGCGCGATCAACTCCGATTGTTATGCGGGTGTCTGCGGTGTCTCGGTGTTTGTCCGGATGAGCTGCGCCCGCTGCGCCTCGCTGCGCCTTCTCCAGGTGGGGCCCGGCTGGTTTTATTTCCCCTTGTATGGCAGTTTATGATAAGGCGGTCGTGACTCGGGGAGTGCAGCTCCAATGTGTTAGGCCGGCTGCACTCGGATTTCATCCGCGAATGTGTGTCTGTGTGTGTAGGGGAGGGGGGGGGGAGAGACAGAGAAACAGGGAAGGGGAGGATGAAAATCGCGTTATGTCGGATGCGCGGAGACATGTGGAAAAGGCTGACCTTTCCGAGCGTCATGAGAACACACACACAACACACATATACACACACACACACACACACACACTCGTGTTCTAGTTGGACAGCAGCGGAGCGGCCGCGTCGTATGCGGCTTTTTCTGAAATGCCGACCAGCCAGCATGACTGCGGGGGGGGGGGGGGGCAAATTTGTTTCTTTCCCTTTCTCTCTCCTCTCTCTCCCCCCCCCCCTCTCTCTCTCTCTCTCTCTCTCTCTCTCTCTCTCTCTCTCTCTCTCTCTCTCTCTCTCTCTCTCTCTCTCTCTCTCTCTCTCTCTCTCTGCCGTGTTTTTTGGCCGGAGTCTTTTGTGGACCGAACGAACACCCCCTACACGACCAGACAGAGGGCAGCAATAAGAGAAGAGAAGAAGATGCTGCTGGTGTGTGTGTGTGTGTGTGTGTGTGTGTGTGTGTGGTGCACAAGGGAGGCAGACTGGCGTTGGCTGTGGGCTGGGTTGGCACCACTGGCACTGGCGAGGAAGAGCACCTCGCACGTCGCCTAGCTCTCACGGAGGTGGCACCGGGCACCCACTCGGAGAGGGCATCCTCGCCGTATCACGCGTGATCTCACACACAGACACACACAGACACACACTTACACACACTTACACACACTCACACACACCGCCCTCTCATTGCTCTGCCCTTCCTCTTCCTCTGGTTCTTTCCTACAAGGCGCTGGTCTACGCTACTGCTGCCGGCGCACCTCTATCCGTTCCTTTCCTTTCCTTTCCTGATTGCGGGCTGCTTGTTTGAATGTTCTTTATGGCGCCATTACTTTTGACGTCTCTCTACGCAATTACGGCAGCGGCGGCGGCGCCCCGATCCGTTCAAAGTCGCGTATCCTTCCGCGCCAATACGGGCGGCGCCGTCGCGGCCCTGCTGCTGCTGCTGCTGCTGCTGCTGCTGCTGCTGCTGCTGCTGCTGCTGCTGCTGCCTTTTGCACACGGCAGAAGCCATTAGGCTGCTGCTCGGAGCTGCTTCTTTCCCACGCGGGGCTCGCAGACACCGGGCACACACAGACAGGCACACCAGAGGGGACGTCAGAGGCGCGCGCGTGTGCGGTTGGCCGAAAATGAAAAGATGCCCTCCCGTCCAGAACGTCCATTTTGGCCACCGCGCGCGCGTTCGTCTTGGCGGCTGCCCCTGACTGACCCTGCTGTGTGGTTCGTGCAAAGAGTCGATGATTCATTTAGCAGCGCGCGGGACTTTGCTCGGGCCGCGCCCGTCGCTGTGCGGTGACTCGGTGACACCCGGCCGGGCACGGCCTACTCACGGCACGGCGGTGGGCCGCGGTAGGCTGCGGCGCTCGCCGCTCGGCTACCCGCTTTCTCCAGCGTTCGTTCGTTCAATGAGGCAGTTTTATGGGCGTGGAATGAGCTGAAGACGCGACCCGACGCGACGGGGCGACACATAAAGGCTCCGAGCGGAGTGGAGCGGGCGCGTATGGAGCTCGGCCGAGGCAGCGGAGGAGGGCGTGGCGGGGCCGGGCGGAGCCGAGCCGGGCCGCGACCGCTTTAGGAGGATGCCGTATGGAATGTGATGCGGTAGCGTGACACGCTGTGCCGTGCCGGCCGTGCCCACACCTGGCCGCGGACAAGCCCACCATTGTCATGGCTGCCGTGGCCGCTGGCCGCCTGCCATGGCGCCTGGGGCCGGCGGGGTAGGCAGCGGCGTGGCGGCGCTGCGTGCGGGTTGCCTACCCGGCCGCCGCGTCTCGGCCGCTGCTGCCCTGACTTTGCTACTCGTTTCACACGTCTTCGGTTTCCGGTCTGCTAGCTCGGCCCGCGGCCTGCGCGGCCCCTCCCCGGCGGGGGACTGATATGGGCCGTGCGATCTGTCAGGCTTCACTCGTCCTGGCGGGGGCCCATGGGAAGGGGGGGGGGGAGCCCGTCAGTCTCATTTCTCAATCCGCTTTATCCCTCTCGCTCCTATACTCAGCACGGGTGGAAGGGTTCGCGAAAACAATTAATCATTTCCGCAAACAACATTTAATTGAATGCGGTGTTTACGCCTTTTAAGCGAATATATTTATTTTTTATTTTTGT